>PVIR01004489.1:0-24818 GCA_004026965.1 Petromus typicus | reverse complement strand
AAAAAAAAAAGTTTAAATGTTATGGGTTATCCACCTTTAACCAGTTACCTCTGTGCCATTAGCAAAGCTCAGTCAGTTTACAGCCTGATTTTTCACTGCATAACCACATTCCCCTTTCATTTCCATTGCAAGACTTCCTATCTGGCTTGAGCTGGGACCTTCTGCTGGGGACACACATTATATCTACTGCACCCTCTGTGCTCAGCCCAGGGCAATCTTTGTTTGCAAATGCTTTAGATTCTTTTCCTTGGGAGCTAAACCAAGAAACCTGCACATTCTGACCTATCTGTCATAGCCCTGTCACCCAGTCTTCTCCTCTGTAAACAAAATCCTTTTGGTGAGAGGAAGACAATACACTGCTTCATAAATAATTTTTCTCCACCAACCTTAATCTGCTGTCTATGAATATTAATGAGCCTCATCGATTCACGTCTCCATTCTATGTCCTATTTCAGACACCTTGCCAGAAAGCTAGCTGTCAAGGTTGCAAAGGAGCCTATTTCACTTTCCTATTAAATTAGCAAAATGGAAACAGGAGACTTCCTTGGGTGTGTGGGGTCCCAGGGACCCCCTTTTAGCCCTAAAGCTTGCTTTCATTCTTATTGCTCCTACATTATGGGGTGATTCTTAGAGGAAAAAGGACAAAGTTACTTCCTTTTTCTGTATGTTCCACAGAAAATCTGACTGCTAATGGTGATGTGATGCCATTAGGGGTAGAGATTTTGTTTAGGTATCTTTTTATTTGTTCTAAGCTTGAGTTCTTCAGATTCTGCTACCTTGGGCCATTCCTGCCTTTCAAATATTTTTCTAGAGAGCACATATTCAGGAGGGCTTGTCCTGGACTGCTGCTGGTCCATAGAGAATCTGTGTGAAAATTCTGAGAGCTCTTCTGACAGACATTCTGTCAGAGGGCACAGTGCAAGTCCCCTGGAGGATGTGACTATACCGGACCTGGTGGAGGACTACACTTTGGCACCAGCTTCGCCCTCTCTGAGGGATCCAGATCATTTTTCCCATTAAGTCTTCCATATGTCTGTGGCACAGTGGATAGCTCATTGGACTTCTACATTGTTCAAATGTCTCTCTGAGCTTGTTCTTGGACTCAAAGTGTTCTAGGTCATGCAAAGCCTGTCCTTCATGCTTAGATCCCCACAACTGCAATATACTTTCCCCTTTTTTTCCTCGTTTGCACAGCATTCAGGTCCAGTCTCCTGTTTATCTTCCAGATTTACTAAAATACACTTAATTCACCTTTATGGCTTCTAGCAATATGAGTAGGAATTCTAGTAATGTGGAATGGGTTTCTTGATTCTTTATTTGGTTGGTTGATTTTTTTTTTTTTTTTTTTTTTTGAGACAAGGTCTCCTTTTGAAGTTCAGACTGTCCCTGAGCTCAGCCTCCAACTCACATCACAGCACTCCTCCTGCCTCTGCCTCCCGAGTGCTGGGATTACAGGCATGAGCCACCACGCCCGGCACTGTGGTATGTGGTACTGGATGCTGCTGGGGTGAGTCTCCACGCCCGGTATTGTATGTGGTTACTGGAGGGTCGAACCTGGGCCCTTGTGCTTGTAAGACAGGCACCAGAACCACTGAGCTGGCCCTGGTTGGTTGATTTTTAATGCCGCCCTTCAAGTGTTCACATTTCACCAGCTCCCTGATGATATTTTATTTCAGGATACCTAGGAAAACTGCTCTGAACATACTCCTTCTTGTTTGACATTTGTGTGAAATTCCACTATAACGTTATATTCTTTTGGTTTAGGTAAATACCACTCTGCTTAACATTTTGAAATAACTAAATAAAATACATCTGTCATTATGAACTAATCTGGAAATTAGTTCATAAATTCCAATTTCAGTGACAACTGTATGACAGAAAGGAAAGGACTTTGGGCCTTTAAGGGAGTAGCCTTCTGGGAGGCAGGCCTGGGTAGGTGGGTGCAATGCAGCTTGAGTACTCTGAGTATTTTGGAGGGCCCTCTACTGTATAACTGAGACACAGACTTCCCTTAGCCATGGATAATTTCAGAGTATAGTTTGGTATTAACTGTGTAACAGCATGCATTTTCCCAAGGTGATTTAAGATGAAATTCTTTTCTCCTTTTTTTTTTTTTAGAGCAACTTAGAGCTAGAGTTTTTTTTTCCTTTGAAATTAAACTAATAACTCCATGTTTGATCTGTCTGGAGTAGATTAAACTTGAACTTCTCCACAGACCTGGGGTTGGTGATACATAATAACCAAATAAATACATCCAACAGATTTATTTCCCACATGAGCATGGCTGTCTGTGCACAGATCTTTGGGAGATATAGATGCAAAGAATATTGAAGAAATACATGTCCTTAAAGTTCATTGGTTTAGTCTTAACATTCTCCAAGTGGGCTGCAGATGCACCAGAAAGCACAAAACCAGGTGTTATTTACAAATTAAACATGACACATCTTCCCCAGATCAATCTCATTAGATAATAACAAATTTTAAATATTCATTTTTAAATTAAAACACACACAGCTATCTCACAGGATGGAATGCAGCAGTCATGTGAATTTTATTTTATTTTTTTTGAGACAGGGTCTCACTTTGTGATTCAGGCTGGCCCTGAGCTCAGCCTCAAACACACATCACAGCAATCCTCCTGCCTCTGCCTCCCAAGTGCTGGGATTACAGGCGTGAGCCACCACGCCCGGCACTGTGGTATGTGGTACTGGTTGCTGCTGGGGTGAGTCTCCATGCCCAGTATTGTTATGTGGTTACTAAGGATCGAACCCGGGTCCTTGCGCTTGCAAGACAGGGGCTGGAACCACTGAGCTATATCCCCGGCCCATCAGTCACGTGAAGTTTAACAAGTACCAAAAGAAATGAATACATGACCACAAAAAAGCTTGGGAAGATCCTAAAACTATCTTGGCCTATACTTTCAGAACTGCTTGTGGCTCAAAACCATCTATAGAAACCCAAATACAATGTCAAGCTACCTGGCTCTTAGTGCTTTTCCAACTGAGTCTGGGCGCAGTGACACTTTCTCAAGGCTCTCTGGGTGACGTGATGATGCAGCTGGGGCTGAGAGTCACCAATTCTAGCCCAGATGACAGTTGGAGGGGTTAAGTAACTGGTCCAACACCACACTGCTGTTTTATTCGGTTGTGATAATAGTCTTTTCTATGATGTGTTTCTCAACAGAATTGGCTACATGATTCATAGAGGCAAGTACAAAATGAAATTGCCTAGCCCTTATAGCAAAACTGTCAAAAAAAATTTAAAATGGCAACACCAGAGCCTTAAACTAAGTACAGAGCCCTTTGGTGTCTAGGACCCAATGCAAAGTCCGCCCTGCCCTCCAGAAGCCTGACCAGCTAAAGTGGCTTTAGGGGAAAAGAGAGGAACTGTGTCTCCTAGTTCTTAGTTCCTGGGATCAGTTAACATGCAATCACTGCACAGGTGCTGGAGAGATGCTTTCAGATAGAAGTGCTTAACAGAGAAGAAGTATGACTTCTTCCTCATGTAAAACCCTGCTTGCTTCTTACCCCAAGTCGGAGATGAAACTGTCATCTCTTGTTCAGTCAGGCTGCTTTAACATTCTAGGATGTGCTTTCTCCCCAAACTACAACCTCCTTCCCAGCATTACACAAATGTTTTCACTTCATAATATTTATATGAAATTGTACAGTTAGATGACTGAAAATTATTTTTGTCATATTAAGACCATAAATGAGATCGATGTGTATGTCTGTTATGTTGGGGGTGCACATGCATATACACACACCACACATCAGAGCAGGGAAACAGAATCCATGAGGCTTCCGGCGCTGAGCTGCACTTCACGTACGAGGCATTTCTCCAGAGGAGTATGTGCATGGCACTTCCCTGATGCCTTGGCACAGTGATCTTGGAGGGGATGCAGGGAGGCCAGGACCATGGCCAGTGGGAGGACTCACTCCCATCACCCAGGGCACAAGAGTTATGATGGACAAGGGCAGGAAGGAGATACCATGCAATTCACCACAATGAATAAAACCCTTATGATGTGGCCTCTAGAGCGAACATATAAGGTTTTTTTCCTGGAAGTGGCTGCTAGGAAACACTTGGAGCTAAGGATGGATCAAAGTCTTAGAAAAAAGAAGGTGATTCATGCTCCAGGGAGTTTGCATCTAACTTAGCAAACTCAGCAGATAGTGGCCAGTGTCTGCAGGACTGTGGAAGCTTCCGGGAGACCCTCGGCATCATTGCCATCTAGTTCTGCCAGTCTTTTCAGAGGGACCAGCATCTATGTTGGCCCATACTATGAGGACCACTGTTTACCTGGTCTGTCTTTTTATGCCAGATTCTGGTCTGTAGCTGTTCTGCCAGGTCGAGCCCCAGTACCTAAAGATGATCTTTCAACCCACAGTTCCATAAAAGTGACCTAGGGTCCAGTGAGAAAAGCCACACGATGCAGTGTGCTATTGATAGTTTATTAAATGTAGAACTATACAGGTAGGTGATTAGGTAAACAGACCACAGATCCTACAAGGTGGGTCCTAGTGCAGTGGTCAAGGCACACTTTAAGGGCAGATAGAGGTGACTCTCTTTACACTGTGATACTGGGCAAAGACTTATTTTTCTCAACTTCGCAAAAGTTGTCTTGAATATTATCTTAGTTAGCTTTCTGTTACCATAATAGGATACTGGAGATAAACAGCTTATGAAGAGGAAATTTTTATTTTGGCTAACTATTTCAAAGGTATCAGTCCATGGTTGGCTAACTTTGTTGCTCTTAGGCCTGTGGCAGGGCAGAAACATCATGCCAGGGAGCATGTGGTAAAGCAGAGCTGTTTGCTTGAGCAAAGGGAAAGGAAGGAGAGAGGCACCGAGTGGCAGCAGAAAACGAGAGTCCAGAAGAGGGACAGGAGAAGGAGAGGGAAAGAAAGAAAGAAGACTGGAGGATTCTCTGTCCTCTGAAAAAACACACCCCCAATTACCTAACTTCCTTTCATTAGGCTCCACCCCTGAGAGCTTCACTTCCCCCTAGCGACATGACAGGCTGCAGACCCAGACTTAGCACATGAGCCTTTGGGAGATGTTCCAGGTCCCAGCTACAGTAAATACCTATTTCTTAAATTTGCCTTGCAGAGTAAATGAGATGGTGCCAATAAAAGTCTCAGTACAGAATTCTGGCACACAATAGGAATTAAGTATGATTATCATTAACCAAAAAGCCTTTGTCTCTACTTTAGGAATCAATGAAAACCCTACCCAGTGTTTCTGTCCAGGTTCTTTTCTCAACTTTTAACATGTTTCTGTCTTAATTGTGTGTTGCCTGCTGGTCTTTTATGCCACATGCTTCCTCACTCACAAAAAGCCAAACAGGCTGGGCATATGCCCTTAACAGAACCAATACATTGATTAAACAGATATCTTGGTCTCCATCCAATGCTACTCACATGTGTCATTTTCAACATGTGTGGAGACAGCAGTGCTAGCTGCTCCCTGCTGCACGTGGGCAATGCTGGAGAGCAAGGCAGATCTCCATTTTCTCCACTGACATGCAGCTCAGGGTGGCATTTCTTAGGCACCTCTCTAGCTCCATTCCAGCTGCCAGTGAGGGCTTTGCTTACTCTATCAGAACTTCTCGTGCCCTTTATGAATGCACTATTAATGTACTGCAACATAATAAAGTGAATGAAATAAAGCTTCATCATAGGGCTAATTGGAAAGACTTTCTTCTGGATGGAGATTATGGTTTGCTTATACTTTTGGTATCAGGATACTTTTTTTTTTTTTTTTTTTTTTTTTTGGTGTCAAACAATGGAAGGAATAGATGAGAGTGGTTATTTTTAACCCTGATGTGGCAAAATGAAAGATAATTAACCTCATGTTATCCTCCCATCAACAACCACTCAATTTAATGTATATATTCATGAAATTTTTAAAAGTTGGGAACCAGTGATGTAGACCACCCTGGCTGTTTGAGAAAGAAAATAACTTCCAGATTAGCAGTTACCTGGAATGTTTCCCCAGACTGTTGGCCCCTGGGCTCATGCTGTGTAAATTATTTTATGTCTCATATATGGCTAACCTGGCAGGTAAGGGTGTGAGGTACTTTATGAGAGTTTACAGGTTCCCTTGTACACCCACCATATACTAGAGAGGCTAGGAGCAGTCCAGTGCACTTCTCTGTCCCATGACAGGCACTTACTCTTACTCTGTGCGACTAAGATCAGTCACTGATTTGGTACTTCCAAAGCACCAAGTTTATATTTTCATATCAATGCTTACATTAAGGTGTCAACTTTGAGTTGATTCTGTTAAGAGTTTGCAAAGCCCATATTTTGGGGGTTGGGAAGAGTCCAATATTTTAACCTGACTTCTTCCATCTTTATAACTAGGAGGTCTCTTCAGACTTCACTAGCTATGAGATCACATTTGCAATAATCGATCTCACATTATATGGGGTTTTGTCCTGTCCCCATGTTTGCCAAGGCCACTGCATTATTTCTACAGCTTCCTTAGCAGGGCTGCTAGTAGTCATCAATGCTTTGATCATGAGGCACTGGTCATGTTCTGCTCATCCACTGCGCAGGCACTTCCTGCTGGTCCCAGCATCCGACATCCTCTCCTCTCTTGCCCAGTTGGCTGTGACTCACTCTGCAGTGCCCTCCCAAAGATGACTTGCTTCAGTCCTTCCACTCATCATGGGCCATCTCTAATCACGTGACTTCTAAGAGCTCTAAGATCTTTAGGGTGTCAATTGCTTCTCCTCCATAGCTTCCTGCCACATTCTGTAGCTCACAGACCAAGGTGCATGTGAGGAAAGCAAAAATGATTATTTTTGTATCCATTTTCCTGCTTCCTCCAGCCACCATGTGAGCCCCAGGACACAAGGACTGAACTTCACTTCTATTTTTTTAATTCATCAAGACTCTGGCACAATATCTGGTACACAGTAAGTTTGGCACATGTAAAATAAACGAAATGGCCTCAAGTAAACGGAGGATGGTCATACCTTTTCATAATGTAAAGAAAAAAACTATCTCCACAGAAGGAGCTTTTAATCAGTCCATGGAGAAAAAAGAGATCTTTAAGTCTCTAAGAAAGTCACATGGACTGAGCAGTCCAGATGACATTCAGGTGAATAAAGTGTCAAAGGAAGGTCCTGATTCATGACAAGAACCCCTCATGCCCCCGCCCTGGTCCTTCCAGACAACATCCCCGGCAGACTTTGCACAATATTAGCCTCACTTAGCTAGCCATCATTTCCTATTTTAAAATGAGGGGAAGAGTTAAGGGTGAACAGAAAAAAAACGCCTTTGAATTAAAATCTCAGCTTTGCTTTGAACATCCACATGATTAAATGAGATCCAGACGAAAGCAGGCAATTTCCAAAAAAGCAAGCCCAGCCAGGGGTATCTGCATTCCCTCATGTTTCTATGGGTAACCCCGTGGTAAAGTAAAGTCATGATTGATTTGAGGAGAATTATGGCTATTATAAACTGTAATCAGTGGTGGATGAGAATAATTACACAGGGAAAGGGGGAAGCTGGAACATGGCTGAGCAGCATTCTGATGGATGAGGAAGTCATTTCCTGGCTGTTAATGACTGATTTTTTTCAAGAGTCAGCACACAAGCTTTAATCCCAAAGGAGAGAAGGAGGAAGAAATGGCCTCGTTATTAAGGATGCTACTGCTTTCACCTTAGATTTTCACGTGGCTCGAGCCGGTGCTGGTCCTTCTGCCTGGCTTTGCTTTTGTCCCCACTACTGCAGACACATATTCTGGGGTGGGGTTAGCACCTGGTCTTGACTCCAAGATACTAGACTAAGTCATGGTCACAGGATATTGCCCCACACCATGCTGAAAGGTAGGGTGTTGGTGTGTCACGGCACAGCCTACATGTAACAGCCTATGTCAGTGTGCAGGCTGTTGAAAGGGCCACAGAAATTCCCTAATCCAATCTGCTCATTTTAAAGATGAACCCAGATACTACGGATTTAGTTCAGTGGTTCCAGCACCTGCCTGGCAAGCAAAGTCCCAGGTTCAAGCCCCAGTAACCACATATAACAACACCAGAGAAGATGGTTCATGCCTGTAATCCCAGCACTCAGGAAGCAGAGGAAGGAGGATTGCTGAGTTCAGGACCAGCCTGAACTACAGAGCAAGACCTTGTCTCAAAGAAAAAAAAAAAAAAAGAGCCCAGAGAGGCAAAGTGACTTATTAAGTCACACAGCAGTTGGGCTCTAGACATAAAGGAAGACTGCCCTACAAAAGAGTCTGAGTAGTTGTGTGACTTTGCTGAATCTAATTCAAAGTCTACTGAGCCATGGAGAGACAGGCTATGGGTTCCATGTTCTCTCTGGATAAGCTGTCATTGCACAAATTTGGAAAGGACAGGGGCTGTGGAGTGGCCTATTTTTGTTTGCAGACCAGACGTGAGTTTCCTAAACTGTGACAGACACAGAGAGGGAAAGGACAATGAGAGAGGAGAGGAGAAGGAGAAATCCAAATTTATCTTATCATTTGCACCCATAAAATAAGATAATTTATGGAAGTAGATTAGAAGTCAGTCGTAAAGCTGTAAAACAGGACAAGCAAGATTCCATTGGTGACAGACATGTCCTTTCAGGAGACTTAAGACTTGAAGAGCCTGTGAGTGCTTCTGTGAGGCTCTCAACTTCCATCTTGCCTGGGATTCAGAGGCCCCAGAGAGGAGATGGGAAGCAGTGTGGGGCAGAAGGGACAAATGCCAGGCCCCGCCCCTTCTCCCGCCCCTCAAGGACACAGCTCATCTGAGAAAGGGAAGAATCATCTTCTAAGAAACACCATTGTCTGTGAGGTTATATCATGTCGAAAAACAAGACAGGGATGTCCAGATGTATTTTATCCCATCTTAATTGAATTTGGACTTCTTCGGGGGAGCTAAAATACCTCAATTCCAGGAAAAGTTGTTTTGATCCCAGGGTTCTTTGGACTTCTTTATATAAACAAACATTTTAAGCAAGATTATAAATTCCTGGGTTTGTCCTATAGAGGTTGTTATGATTGGGGTCTAGCTGTCCTCCAAAAGCCTCATGTGCGCATAGGCTTGATCTAGTGTGTGAAGTGGAATTGATTCATGATGCAATACTGGACTCAGGGGCTCTAGGATGAAAGGTATGTGTGCTTCCCACCCTAAGTGGTCTGGAGAAGATAAAAGGGGCTGGGACAGTCTGTCAAGTCCCTCTTGTTACCTTCACTGCATTGTGCACACTACATCATTTCTCCTCTGCAACATCTGTTCATCATCCCAGCCTTGGAGCCAGCTGATTATGAACTGAAACCTCTACAATCCTAAGCCAAATACACTCCCTTCCCCTTTAACTTTGGGTGTCAGGTATTTTGCCTTAGCAACGAAAGGAAATTAACTTAACACAGAGGTATTTTCTGGAGCAAAGTCTCTTGAGCCACTACATGTTCTTGATAATATTTGATTTGCCAGGATTAACTATCTTGGCTTTTTATCCATTTTCATTTGTAGTTTTCTGAAATTACTTTTAATAGGTTCTTTCTTAGATATAATTTTCAGTATTGCTTTGAGAAGCTACTCTCCCTTTCTCCAACTAAGTGCACCTGATTTTGCCATAAAGAATCTCTTTCCCCACCACCTGGAGATATCACATGACTAAGGATCCAGATCCCAGGGTAGCAACACCTTTGGTGTTCCACCTGTTCCAAGATACAGAAGCATCATGCAGTCTGGTAAACCTCTTCAGCCCTGTGTCCCCAAGGCAGGGTGACTGGCCTCAACACAGCCATTCCTTATGTGAGGATGCTCATCATCTTTCTTGAGATTTAGTACTTGGATGCTAAGAGAAATGGTGTACTTTCTTGGCTGGAAGTGGAGGTGGAGGTGGAGGTAGAGGTGGAGGAGAGAGAGAGAGAGAGAGACAGAGACAGAGACAGAGAGGGAGAAAGAGAAAGACAGACACACAGAGACAGAGAGAGGGAGAGAAAGAGGATGAATTATGATGCAACCCAAAGCCCTGGATCCAACGTTATTATCCATAACTCTACCCAGTTGCAGCAAACAATGGATTCTTTCCTTTGATGTAAGCTAGGTAGATTCATTTTCCTGTCACTCATAACTCAAAGAGTTTTAAAACAAAAACTTCTCCTTGAAGCTGATCTGGCTTCTTTTAAATTTCAATTAGACTGTGCAGTATTTATTTTTGAAACAGAAATGTTTACAAAAGATTGCTGTGCAAGTAACAACAGACTACAGTACTGCAAAGGGCAGTCTAAGCAGACATTTGACAACAACTTGGATTTCCAGAATCATCATACATCTCATTTTCAGCAGTTGCTGGATCCTATGTTTTGAAAATGAGTGACTGAACATCATTCTGGGCTAAAAGAACTTCAGATATCACCAAGTTCCAGCTAGGAGCCTCTATCCTGTTCATAGGGTTGTTTGACTGAATGCTTCTTTTGTTAACCATGCATGCGTATATCATCTTACATTATCTTGCAGAAATAAAGCACAGCTCTCTAGAGAAAAAAAAAAACCCTTGAAATAATTGTCCAATAGGCAATTTAAGGAAGCATTCCAAGCCCCTCACAGCTAGTGGCAATGGTTACATCAACTGTAAGAACTCAAAGAGATCTAGAGATGCCATAGCAGAAATTCAGGCATCTGACTCAACTGTTGTGTTCCGTTCACCTTTTCTTCACCTTTGTACTGTACCTGTTAGGATTAGATTGCACAAGCATCAAACATTGCATTCCTTAGATTCTGCCTGGTGCTGTAGAAAGCAGGAAGGGAGCTGGAAGAGTGCTATGATGCCAGTCCTGAGAACTCATAAGTGCAGGTGAGTGCCTACGGCCACTACGCTGTCAGATCCCAGGGGACCACAGAAAACTGATTAGGTCAGTAGGTGAGTGACTCTAGAAGACACTGGTGGGGTAGCTGTGTCAGCAGAGACCACAAGAAATCATTTGGCTCAAGGATCCAGGGCCTGGTATTGGGTTTGCACTATCCCAAGAGAAAACTTCCTCTGTGCTCTGTTCCATTTGTGAAGGGCAGTTTCTCAAATGCAAGGAAGAAAAGTGGAAAGAAGCCACACTGGGCACAGATATCAATAAAGATCACTGTGACCATGGTGGTCGACAGCTTCTGGTCCAGATAGGGCCTTCTTCACTTTATCTGTGAAAGTAGTGATCATCACAAAGGGTAAATCTATTATTTTGCAATAGTCACTTAACCCTAGAAGATGAAAACAAATCATATTACAGCTAATGTGAGTCTCTTTGCCTTGCTGTTACTTATGTCTGTGGATTTACCAGAAGGCCAGTGCTACTTACTGGTGGGCCTTTGAAAGTAATTATGAGATGATCCATACTTATATTTATGTGGTTATAGACACAGAAGCCATTTACATATATCCACATGTATACATAAATTACTTAGTGGTATTTTCTGTTGGGAAAAAGTGAGAATATTCATTGTATAATAATTAGAAGTAGAAATTCATAAAGAGAAAGGGAAATACCATCAATAATTCCACTAAACAGAAAGGTGTTCTACATAATTTGTTCCTATCTTTTCATGTGGGTTTTATGAGTATTCTGTTCTCATAGATCAAACCATGTCACTTCAGTTCTTCATATTGGTCTTTCTTACTTCACCCTCTAGGAGATACTTACTTATATTTGTAAAACAGATTTGAAGTCTACTTTATGCATTTCTTTGTAGGGTCCCCACCAAGTAAGTATGTGTGCGGTCTGTGTGCTCCAGGGTCTTCACTCTCTTTCAGTGTTGACAGGTCTACCTTAAGGATCAGAGGACTCGATGTTGCTTCCTGGCTCACACCAGCCTCCAATCCCCTACTATCTCCCAGAACACACTGCTCTCACCATAGCACGGTGAGGGGTCTTCCAGGCATGGTAGTACACAGGAGGCCTCCAGCCGGCTACAGACACCTTCCCTGAAGTGATGGTGAGCAGCCTGGCTCTGACTTGTGAATGTCCCTGGGGTCCCTTGATGCAGCTTTTCTTTCTTTCTTTTTTTTTTTTCCTGTGGTAGTACTGGGACTGAACCCAGGGACTTCACTCTGAGCTACCTCTCAGGGTCTGGCTACATTACTGAGGCTCTCCAAGCTGGACTCATGATTTCCTGCCTCAGTTTGCCAGAGTACCGGATTACAGCTGCGCCCCACCACACCTGGCTAGGATGCAGCTCTGGAGTTGAGACTTTCCTCCAGCCTCCCAAAAGCATCTGCTATCTCTGGAGTTGAATATAGGAAAGAAGCCTGTGGCGATTTGCATAAGAGACATCACCCTGTATGGTATAAGGATTGCTCAGAAAGAGGCCACAGGTGAGCTTCCTGTGGGAAGACTCTTGACGAATGGCTGGGTGAGAAAACAAGCCAAGCAGGGGCAGCAGTCCTCAGCTTGGCCAGCTGTCACTCATCTACTTCAGCCTTTACCAGATCTGCTCCCATTTACTTGGGCCCAGAAGCACAGGCTCCACTACAGAACCTAAAAAGCACAGGATAGAGAACAAACATGGTAGAGAAGGTGACTATGGAAAGATTTAGGCACAAAGAATTTTTATATATTTTTTAAAGGATCAATAAATTCCTTCTTATAAAAGTGACAGGAAACTCATCTGAAATAAAGGAGAGAAACTCACACAGAGAACCACTAAAGACACTCAAAACCAAATGAATACAAGCAAAAAGAGCTCCAGAGTAGAGATGAGGAAAGGAGGCTGATTTGGCCTCTGCAGGCCCAGCCCAAGCTCAAGATGGAACCTAGCTCCTGGTAGCTCCCAGGCAGGGTCAAGTCATGCTGGGAGTTCCATGCAAGCTTAGCTTTCAGAGATGAGTCTAGATTGGCATCTATGAGCTGTGATTTTCCTGTTTCCTAGGCCAAGCAGGCACCTGCAGCTAATAGGAGAGCATCCAGGCAGAGCACAAGGAAGACTAGGTGACTCATCTGGGGGACTGAGACTGCTTTAACTAGGCTTGTCTGTCTGTCCATCTGTTAGCTCATAATGGTAGGACTTTTCCTGTCCTAAAACTGAAGCACTGATTTGAGAGAAAAGAAGTTTTATTTTCATGTTCTGTTCTCAAGTCTTAAACTTGGCAAAAAAAAAACTGGTTTCAGATAATCACTATCTTTTTTGAGAATTAGAGAATTATTAGATTTAGACAGTTTTGGGAGAATTTAGAGAAATTGAAAATATAAAATATTGACCGTTATTATTGCCACAGAAATATTTAGTTGGAGATTATGTGTTCTTTCCCTTGCTCTTCTTCCTTTCTTCTCAATTGACCTTGAACTACATGTGCAACAGCCTTACTGTTTCCTTCAAAGTAAGGCATTTTGAAAACTTCTAGGCAATGATCCAAAAACCCAGAGCATTCTGGTTAAAAGCATTGGGTGCATCCTACCACCCCCTTTTTAAAAAGAAGTCTTAGGTTAAACACAGGGTACCCTTGACCTTGGTTCACAAGGTTTCATGGTCCCCTTTGGAACATCTTAGAATGTGTTCCGCATAGGCACACATATCATCATCCTCCGAAAATGACTTTAAACACACAGTTTTGGAATTGCAGCAAAATCACAAGAAATGAGAAGAGCCCCTACCTGGTCCTATGATGCTGGCTTGTACTTTATGCTGTAAAGAGCAGCTGGTCAACCTCCCTGAGCCCCAAAATGATGCTGCTAGATCAGGAGCAGGTTTTTGAAATACTACTGATGCGATTCTGCTTGACATCCTGGATAATTTTATTATTGAGCCTCCCCTTGCCATTCTGTTAAAAACACTTTGGTGTCTTGTTTCCTAGTGACTATCATCATCATTATCATTACTGACGTTTATTGAACATTCACTGCTTTCAGGCACTATGCTGATCCCTTTATGTGAATTATCCTATTTAACCCCACACTAGTATCAGCACAGAGGCAGTATCACTCTTCTCACTTAATAGATGAGCAAATTGAGGTTCAAATTGTTTAAGTAACATGCTTGGGGCAGTCAGCTTCTGCATGGTTTAACTGGGATCCAAATGCACATGGTGTCTCTGTTCTTAATCACTGTACTCTGCTCATTTCATGTAGCTCAGCTCAAAACTTGAAAACATCCAAGACACTGAGTGTACACAGCTTCTGTACTATCCCCTACAACAGAGTTCTAGCTCATCTATTTAATTACTTAATTTCCCTCTTTCCTCTGTCCCTTTCCTTTTATAAGACTTCATGAAATTTCTACTAGATGTCAAATGTTAAGTCCAGCATCATACTGAAAATTCAGTATTAAGATGTTGGCCCTTCCGTTACAGAGCTATCAATCCAAAATATACTTGCAATGAATAAGTCAATGACCAAAGCATGATCTGTATTTTTTTCGTGAATCCAGAAAAGTAACAGCATTTAAACTAATGGAAGCCAGTGAGAACCACCCAGAAGAGATGACTAGTAGGCCAAGTTTTTAAAAATGAGTCCTAGATCACAAGACTGACATTCTGAGAAGACGGACGGGCATGATGGCAGGAGGAGGCAGAGAAGCAGGAGAATGCTGGAACTGGGTTGTTCTGGAAGGAGTGGGAAGGGCCGTGGATGCCACAGCAAGGCGACTGTGGGACAGCAGAGTCTTGGCTGGAAGAGGCCCTGTCGCAAAGCTGGGAAATGCTGGGTGTGTGGAGAATGAGATGACTAGGTTTGTGTTCTTGAAAATCCCTCCAGCAGCAGTGTGAAGGAAGCCGAGAAGCAGGATCAAGTGCAGAGTGTGGGGCCTTGAGGCAGGAATGTAGTGGGAAATGACGAGGCCTTTCCTAGGCAATGGCTATATGGGGAGATAAGCAGAGATTGAGATGCAGTGAGAAACACTGGGAGGATCTCACTGACTTTCAGATGGGAAGTGAGCAAAGAGTACAAGTTGTCTGATCATGTGAAAGTGCCAGGTGGGAACAAATTGGAGGCCATGACAGATTGGAGAACGGTGGGCTTGATGATGAGGGGACAGGGCAGAGCTGACATATGAGCAGGTGGTGGGACTGGTCTGGTGACTCAGTGTGTGACCATGCACTTGAGACAAGTTAGTTGTTTTTCTCAAGAACCCCCTCCCCAATATATGACTTGTTCTCTTCAAAATGTGAAACACTGATTTCTAAAAAGTAAAACCAAAACAGATATATTTTCATTTCCTAGTCCCAAATCTTTGCTAGTTCTAAATTTGACCAAAAATGTCATCTTTTTTAAAATTTTGGAAAAATATATCTTTATATATTTAGGAAAACTGAGAAACATACAAAATATTCGCCCATACTGGGACCTTAGAGAGGTGTACTTGGAAATTGTGTTCTTTTTTCTCTTCCTTTCTTTATCCTCCCATACATCTCTCCCTTTCTTTCATATGTATTTATTTTATTTGGTTATTTATGCATTCATTCACTTATTGAACTGGCATTTGTTGAACGTCAACTATGTCTTTGACATTGACAATTCCAATTTGACATTGGAAATATAGAAGAAAACAAAACAGCATGTCAAAGGATGTACATCCTGATAGGAAGGATTCTCTACTTAAGTAAGTATATCCATAGATATGTAAGTGTATGTCAGTGGGTAAAATTCTATTGGAAGGATATTACTTGTTGTGGTTGAGAGCTAAAATGTCTCCCAGCAGCCTTGTATGTTTGGAGGTGTGGCTTTCATAAGGTGGTCGGATCATCAGGGCTCTTAATATTTCAGTGGATTAATTCACTGTTGAGACATAACCTGGTGGCACTATTGATAGGTGACAGAAGCAGGAGTTGAAACTTAGTTTAAGGAAGTGCATTGGAGGAGCATGACCTTGAGGACTGAGTCTTGCCCCTGTCCTCTTCCTTTCTATACCCTTCTATACCCTTCTATACCCTCTCCTTTCTATACCCTTCTGCCTGCCGACCACCATGGGGTGAGCAGTTTTCCTCTGCCTTGAGCTTCCACCATCGTTTCTGATGTGGAGTCAGCATGAAGGGACTGAAATCACGAGCAAGGAAACTATGATGCACAGGTGGAGATTTGCCCCTTCACACATACTGCTCTGTGAGACCCCACTGGGAACTTAGGCTTTCATCAGAGGCAGGAAAAGATAAAGAAGAGCCATGAAGCATCCCAGGGAAAGAACATTCAGGGCAGAGGGAACCTCAGTCACCAAGGCCCCAAGAAGAGACAACACTTTGTACAGTAAGGAAGGTTCCTGGCTGGAACAGAACAAATAAGAGGAAAACTGAAGGAGATGAAGTCATGGAGGTGGCACGGAGGCAGTCTCAGCAGAGTAAAGCACAATTTCTTGGAAAAAAAGAATGGAAGCCTGTTTGGGAGGTGATCTGAAAATCCTACTTCAGAGGACCAGTGGTTTATCCTGGTAAGGGTGGAGGGGTGAGGAGTAGCTGGAGCTGGATGCATTTCAAAACTGGTAGGAGGGACGTGTAAGGCATAGGTCAAAGGTAGCACCGAGGTTTATGACATGATTGGAAGAATGGAGCTTTTGTACATGGAAATGTATTATATTTGTTTATTCAAATACCCACATTTATGTTTTTGTACCTGAAATGTGTCTTTGTATCTTGTTTCTTCTCTCAAACTCGTACTAATTTTCATTGAAAGTAGAAAATTAAAGGAAACCAGACAGAAGACGTACTTCTGGTTTGCCTTTTTATTTTTTCTAGCCTTTATTCCCACTTTCTCCTTTTTCTTATTGGGAAATCAAAATGCACATGAATTAAGCCATGTATTCTGAATTTTGCTTGTGAAGGAACTTGGCTAGAGGCTGCACTTGATTTGAACTTTGTGGCCAGTGGCCAAGAGAAATAAAGTTTAATTAATGCTAATTTTTCTAACCCCCTTCTGTGCCTTTTCAGCAAAATAAAACTACCTTTGGGAGAACTAGTAAAAAAGTTAAAACGGACACTAGGCTACTAAATCTAGTCATTGATATAGCAAAAATATTTTCCTACATGGTTGTGTTTGGTCACAAAAGAGAAAATATTTTGTATTGCTCCTCCCCTTTCTTCTCTTTCCTTTCCTTTTCTTTTTTTGGTTTGAACAAGTCAGTCAGTTTGTGTTTGTCTTTATTTCTTTAGAAGAGGCAGACACAATCTGTGAGCTTGTTTGCCTTGGTCTGTGATCTGAGTGTCTGGGCCTTGCTGGCCATTGCTACAGCTGCTAAATTTCAAGGGTAGAAAGAGCTGGCAGGGTGGGCTACCTCCTAGGTTGCTCAATTAAGGTCAATTTGTTGGGTTTTTGGTACGTGAGGGTCTTAGACTAGCACTTGGGGCCAGCTCTTAGGAAGGAATCTGTTTCCTGAAGTGATGGTCTCTGTTAATCAAACTCAGAATGCAGGCTGCCTGCGGACCGAGCAGGGAGGGCCAGCAGCTGCTGCAATGCAGGGCTGTGTTCTTGCCTTTGGCGTATTTCCAGGGCACTTTTCAGGTTCTTTCAATACAAGATGGATGAGAAATATAGTGGTCTCTGGAAGCTACAGCATTTCTGGGAGAAAATACTGTAACAGAAATCTTTAGAAGGTGATGGATTTGTAATCTTTGGGAGAAACTAATGTGATCCTATCCCCCTCTCTTTCTCCCCACATCCAGATCCAAAATCAAAACAAACAAGAGGAACAAAATCCTTCAACATTACCACCCCCACTGCTATCACCACCCTGTGTTTGGAATGAGGATGTCTGAGTGGACAGTATGAGGACCTTCTCAGAGTTTCCCAATAAGCACAAAGCAGAGGTTGGGCTTAATTTAGGAGTTACTGTGAAGGACTTGGCAGCTTTCGTGAAGGTTCAAACATGTTTGTCCTCTAGTTGTCCTTTGGCCATGACCTTGGACAGAGCCACGGATTAGGACAGTGACCTGTGTCACCTGCAACACTGCAGAGAACACTCTGTGTATCTTTCTCTCCAGTTGTCAGCGGAGGATCTGGGATGTCAAGTTGTTGGGGGTTGGAACTAAGGAGCAGAAGCTCCGAGTATTGAGCACATCAGAGCCAGGGAATAACCAAGTCTTGCAAAGTGAGGTGCCTTCCGTCAGGAGCCTTGTTTGCTTATGAGGCTCTGCTCTTGCTGAGAGTAGAGAACACTCATTCTTCTCAGTTCAAACTATATTAGTCTCTTGAGGGGAACTGCCTCCTTGGAATAGCTACTTTTCCCTCTCCCAAGGGCTTTCTCTACCTACTCTTTCACGATGAGGCATCTGGGCCGGTTGCAAGAAAAGCTCATGCATCCTCCTGATATTGTGAGGTTCTTTTGGTCCTCTGTGATGCCTGTCAGTGGCTAGATGAGGCTGGTGAATCTCCAGGGCTCATGAACTCATGGCTTTTCTTGCCCTTTCTGATCCCCCAGGTCTGCCCATCGCTCCCACTGAGAAGCTGGCTAGAGGAGTATTGCAGAGCTGATCCCATAGGACTTCCTTACTGTGGACACCTAACTCGCCCCATACAGATACGACATGATAATCAGCACATCAGCTGTGATCTGTGTTCCTCTCGAACATGTGGGAACTTTTACAGTATGTATGTACCATAAACTGGACAGCAGAGATGTAGCAAACAATGTCCCATCTCAGGCACCTCCCTCAAGAGCATCTCATCTTTTTTTTCAGGCTAAAGACCACACCTAACTGGCCACAGGGCTTCTTACAGAAGCCTGGAGTATTTTCTGGATGAGCCCAAGGCAAAAATAAGAACACCGCTTTTGCTTTTCAAAGCACCTCCTGTATTCCAAACTCTTAACTCCTATGTGTTGTTTTCTTACTACTGCAAGGTGATGCTACACACCTGTTTCAAAACTTTTGGATGTAAAATATTTTGCCTCTATCACCAATTTTCTGTTTTTAGGAATTCATCCTTTATGCTTTTGGAATCATGGACTATTTTGAAAATTTGATGAAAGCTGTGTATTTCTTTCCAGAAATATACACTTCCTCATCTACTTAACAATTTGGTTTATAAGTTCACAGAGTTGTGGACCAGCTGAATGCCATCCTAGGGAGCATGAAAGAGAGGTCAAAAAGTTCTGTTAAAAAGAAGACAAAGAAAGGTATTGTAATCCAGCATGGACAGTGGATCTAAAAGTACGTCTCACATGTTTTGTATGTTCTTTGGCTTCTTGGTCTAATTTTCAATATGTATATATAACAATTAACTTTCAAAGGTCTTATAAATAATTGAATCTGATACTGGAAGGATAAAACAGGAAGGGTAGAAGGCTGAAAGAAGAGAATTGAAATGTGTCATTGGTGTATATCAATCTAATTCCCTACAGTGAACGTAATCACTCTATGTTGCAAACATGTACACATGAAAGTTTAAAAAGAGAATTGTTCCACTAAAAAATAAAATAGAAGTTTATTTATAAATGTTGCCCTAAATATTAATGGCTTCAGTACTTCTAAAATTATACTGTAAAAATATTCTTAAAGGGCTTTGCTTCCTGAGCATTTAAACACTATTCTGACTTAGATTATGTTTCTTCTATGGGAAGCTGCATTACCTCTCAGGCACTTGACTTGCAGTATCTTTTTTCTTGAGCCCCTGAGATATTTTTTGGTGCATTTTTGGAGTGCTCTAGTTTCAGATTTATCTTTGTCTAGGAGGAGTGTTTTTATTTAATTTAATCAAGAATATTTTTATTCTACAGACGTTTTAATATTTGACAGACTCTAAGGTTCAACTCACCCCCTACAGACTCCCCCACTGTGCAATGTATTATTTCATCAGTACACAACAGTTCCAGTCAGGAACCAGGACTGGCACTGACAGCCAGCATCTTTAAAGTCAAGTTTATCCCTTCATGATCCAGAAATAAGTTTCTTGAGTTGTTGTTCTGGGCTGCTTATTCTACCATTCAACTAGATGACTACTATCTTCTTTTCCTCAAACTCTAGGACTTCTTTCCCACCTTCATTTCAGCTGAATAGTTTATTTCATATTTCACTAATAAAACTGAGTGCTCTGGAGAGGGCTTTCATAGGCTCCTATCACCATCCTGCCATCTGCATGTGCCTAGTCTGTGGCTCCCAAGTGCCCCCAGGTCAGGGTGAGTGAACCGTCAGAGGCCAATGCCTTCACTAGTGTCCTAGATCTCACCTTCCCTCCTACTCATGCGTATCACTTCAGCAGCTCCTCTCCTCCCTGCTCAAACGTCAACTCTTCTCTCTCCTACCAATTCTCATTGACGGACAACCCTACTGTAATCTTTCCCATCATAAAACAAAATGTTTTTTGATCTCAAATTTCCCTCTACTTAGGGCCAAATTTACTAGCTCAAATTTCAGCAAAATACTTTGAAATTGTTGTCACTGACAATCTCCCTTTCAGTTCCTCCCACTTTCTTTGGAATCTGCTCCAATCAAGGTTTCATCCCCATCACGCTGGGAGACAGCTCTGGGCAGGTTTAACAGTGAGTGCTCTGCTGCCGGCCTGGCCTCAGATGTGCCTTCTACTGTCCTACCAAGGCATGTTCCTGAATTACATGTTTGTAAAACAGGCTAACACAAGAGGAAGGAAAGAAATTTTACTTATCTTCTCCCTGAGTTTGACAGTGTTGCATGTCTACCCTATTTGGTACAATGTCATTGTGTGAGACAACTGAACTTGTACAGTTAAAAATATAGCTTGCTTAGACCTATGTGTATAACACAGGGCACTGACAAATATCCAGTAAATTTGGACAGCGTAGGCAAACAAAATAATACTTTCTGATCTCCCATCGTAGCTCAGCACTTTCTTTTGTTTCTGTTGTACAATTTGGTCTTAAAAGATATGAACAATTGTCTGTGTTTATGCGATAGCTACTGAAGGTCTAGGATGTCACCTTCTTTACTTCCAAGCAAACTACACTGCTAAGAAGGGAGTCTTAGGAAGTGAGCAAGCTGTGCCCTGTCCTAACAGACTGTCGCCGAGATGGGCTCTCTGGAGGGTCGGGGGGAACGGTTGTGTACCAGGGCTCCGAGCGGCGTATGTGGACATATGGACAAGACAGCACGGCGGGCTCTAGGGGCTGGGAGAGACATTTCTCGTAGATCTAAATTAGAAGGCACTGCTTTATAAGTGACTCACGATTTATTGTAATGGGATATGCATGTCTTCTTTGCCAACCAAGAGTGAGAAGGGGTTCTCAATCCATCTTTTAAGAACTCAAACTACTTCTTCTTTGTCTCCTCGTGGGGAATTCGCCATTCTACCTCCTTCCAGAATGAAAGGTTCATTTATTTCCCTAGATAAGGTCTGAATCAGGGCAAGATATAATTTAAATGCGGTCAGACTTAAGATAAATCAATCATAAAGAAGCAATTATTTTATATTAAATCTGTGTCTTTTCTAAAAAGGAATTTGTATTTATCAATTAACTCATTTCCATCATTTAATTTTTCTGAAGGGTATTATAAACTTAAAATATTCACTGTGACTTTTTTTTATTTGTGGAAAGATTTAGAGGGTGTGAGGTTTCATATTATATTATAGTCATTTTATTTGTCGACCCTTTTTAAAGGATGTTATGGAATAATGTAGACATCATTAGTTTGTTTTAGGTATTCAAAAACGCAGCTGACATTTGGGCCATACACTGCAGATAATTAGATTAATAGCAGGAATGTCTAGTTGGAGACAGAACAGTAAATATCAAATGTCACACGTGACCAGACTTGTGTTTGAATTTCGTGCCTTTACTGCATGATCTGAGGCTTGACGCTTCATGCAGCTCAGTTTTAGCTTTCTCACCTAGAAAATGGGGTTGCAAACAGCACCAGATTGTAGGGAATAGCTATTCCTTTTCCCCGATCATCATGCATTTCCTGTCTTTCTGGGCCCAGATATTTTCTTTTCTCTCAAGAACTACCCTCTTCTTAGTTACCCTGAGTTACCCAAGACCTTACCCGAGGTCTTGGCAGGATTAATCTACCTCCTGGATTTGGGCTGACTGAGAACTGCAGCCAGAGCCCCTCATTTCTTTTGTCTGTGGGCTGAATGCTTGCACCCCTCCCACCCTTCCTTTGTATGTTGACATTTAATTCGTATGCAGTAGTATGAAATGGTGAGGCCTCCGGGGTGATAAAGTCATGAGGGCAGCACCCTCACAGGCAAGAGTAGTGTCCTTATAAAGGAGGCCCGAAGGAGCATGTTTATTTCTCCTGTCATTTGAGCGTACTGCTAGAGTGTCATCTTTGATGGAGAGAATAAACTTTTAGCACACTCTGAATCTGGTCTTGCTATTATATCCATTGGGTTTTATGGGTATTGCGGATTATTTTATGGATATTATAGATGTTACCCATAAACAGATAATATAGAATGTATACTAAACAGGAACATAAAATATCAAAATAAAGTGTTAAATTATTAATATGTTCTGCACATTTAGAATAAACATCAATATTTTCTCACCAGCTATGTACTTGCTTGCAAAACCCAAGAGATAACATAAGAAATTTAAAAACTATGTGAACGACAATGAAAATACCAATAGAACTATACAACAAAAATACTCTTTGCTTCAATTGTCACAACCAAGGCAATCATTCCCCATGAAAATTGCCTGTTCCACCCACATGTATGAAAGTGATAGCACATACGTTTTGTTTTCCTGCACTTTCTTCTAGGGCACAATTGACATCTTTTTGGTTTTCCTGTTGTCATAGTAGGTCTTTGTGATGCTAAGCCTGTCTGTTCCCCTGTCAGCTCACCAGTGTGCTCCACAATGTTTTTCTGTGTATTTCCTTGGGCTGAAATATTTTGTTTATTCTTGTTGTAAATAATCTTGTTTGATTTCCAGTCCCAATCTTCTAAGAAAATTTCTCCATGGTATTTTGCACTGGTTATTTTCTTTGTAAACTATCAAACTATTTATGCCATACATGCTTAGGAATGAGTAAAACAAAACCATTAGCCAGTGCTTTGTGTTTTGAGTGACATCACAGTTGCTGCATAACTCATTAACAATATCTGTTCCTCCTTTGGCTCTTGTTGTAGAAAGTTTCCACCTCAGGCTTCTGTTTTGTTGAGGTTTCCCTATCAACATTTCCATTACGGTACATGTTGACATTAGCAGTACCTGCTTTTCTTTGACATGGACAAGACCAATATAAAAATCTAAAGATTGAAATATAAAGATTGTACTATACAACTCTCTTTTGTAATGTGAATATTTTATTTAGAATTTCTGCTTTGTTTCTGCATACAGTTCCTGTGTTGGTTAATTTGTGCTCTGCTAGCAAATATAACATCAGTTGGAAACTGGTAAACCAACTGTCAAATGTCACATTACAATTCACTTGGGAGATGAGAGCAACAAGTTTGTTCACAACATCATTTGGTTTATTACTATATGAATCAGGACCTGAGGGCAGAGTTCCAGGATCAATTTCTAAACTGAAAGCATAAGACTTCATATCTGCAAGGGTATAAATTTTTATGCCATATTTTGATTGATTGCTTTTCCATAAATCTTATACATTCCTGCAATTACTATGAAAAATCCCTACTAAGTACAGCAGACCTATGAAGGCCTTTCAGTTCTGCTAGTGAAGTGTTATGATGTCACTCAAAATATAAACACATTTTAGAATATGGCTCTCGGTGAATGCAGAATATTTTACTGGTATTTCAGCCTTTGTGTATTCGACAGCATCTTGTACCATTTCATGGACTAAAATTTTCAACATTGAATGGCAGTTCTGGCATTCTATCCAATGGGTTTCAGCCAAGACTTCCATTATATTTTCAGCATTAGGTCATTCAGTTTAGTTGTGTGACTATTTCAAAACATTTTGACTAGTAAACTATGTACTCATATAGCGTTTTTGTTTTTGTTTTTGTTTTTTGAGACAGGGTCTTGCTTTGTAGTTGAGACTGGCCCTGAGCTCACTATGTAGCCCAAGCAAGCCTGAAATTCACAGCAATCCTCTTGCCTCTGCCTCCTGAATGCTCGAATTATAGGCATGAGCTACCATGCCCAGCACTGCGTTACATAGTACTGATTGCTGGTAGGCATGAGTCACCATGTCCAGCCTTGTTGTATGTGATTACTGAGGATCGAATCCAAGCCCTTGCATTTGTAAGACAAGCACTAGAACCACTGAGCTAAATCCCCAGCCCCATATAGCTTCTTTCTTCACTATTTGAATCAAGGAAGTCTGCTTAACCACTATGTGATCAGGAAAATTATTTTACCACTTTGTGTTTTCATTTCTTCATATAAAATGAAAAACATTTAAAAATTATCTGGCATATAATGAATTTAAGTATTTAAATATTTTGATGGTAAATAATTAAATAATTGCTATTTGGCCTATCTTAATGCATCACTACACTCTTAGCTCCAAGACAAGAGCCTGAACTATGGTAGGCACTTATGTGACTGTTGAATAAATTATCTTATGTTAGAAGGTAGGAGCATTAATTGGTAAATAAATAAATATTTTAAAACCTGGAGTTAAAGAGACAGAGCACTGAGCTAAAACTTGGAATATCAAGATTTCAGTTCTTTCTCTGCCAGTGAGGAGCCACTCATTTCAGGCAAACCAGAAAATCTGTCCAAGTCATCTACACACTGGAATGGGACAGGCTATTTTGTTGCAGGGATGTAATGAAAGTGAATTAAGAATTTTGCATGAAGATGTAAATGAGTCCTAGCATTGTATGTTATATATTGTGAAATAGAAAATGCTCAATGTAAAATAAGGTGAAAGGGGACAATGTGGAGATTGTAACAAAAAAGTAAGGAAACAAATTTTATATATATGGGGGGGTGGTAGGGTGGGTGGGGCTATGGGAAAAAAATGAGAATTAAGTTGTGTCTTATACTGGTA
>PVIR01004488.1:0-65087 GCA_004026965.1 Petromus typicus | reverse complement strand
GTGTATTAGTAGCAGAGTGTGGTGGAACATGCTGTGATCCAGGTGCTCAGGGGTTCAAGGCCAACCTTGGCTACATAGTGGGCTCAAGAGTACCTAAAGGTAAAATTTCTATAGATCGTGAGACTATCTCGAGAAAAGAAAAGAAAAAAGAATAGGAAAGAATATATCAAGTTGAGTAACAAAATTTTCATGCATAATTAAGCTTCAAAATACTCAAAGGCATACTGCCTAGCTTGGTCTTTCACAGGCACAGGGTGTGAAATGAGACCAGGTGGAATCAGGCTGCAGGGCCTCTGACAGCGCTTCTGCTGCCTGACCAAGCACCTACCTCACAGTGCCCCAAGCCCCACTTCACCTTCTTCCACCTTGTCGTAAATGATAGTGACATTTTTAAATATACAGTATTCTGCCTTTTTTGAGTTTTCTTTCTGTCTCCTTGGAGCACTTGAAATAACCATATATATAATAAGAATATTTAATAATGGCCAAAAGAGCAAACTTTTCTTGTTGTCAAAGCTGTTGAAGTCTCATGACTACAATACCTATTGATTACATTAGGAAACCAATTGCAAGTAGATACCAGTAAAACTGATGTTTGGGAAGTTGTTACACCCTACTCAAACCCCCATAAAAAGAGCAATATTGGAAAAGATTCAATTAAAATTTCATTATTTTTATCTTCTATAGAATATTTAGTGGAGCTCAATTTTGTATTAAAATAATTACTAAACGTATGTGATCAGTTTATTAAATATAATATCATTTAATCATATTTTTATTTTAGTCAGTGAAGGCATGAAAATAAAAAAGAAAAAGTTTCATATTAACTATTTTTCTAAAAACATGTTTTAAGCAACAAGCATAGACCAAAGAATGGAACAAAGAAAGGATAATGTTCTGTTTTATGGTATTGTTTGTTGTCATTTCACAAAATAGGAAACATTCCAAACTAGAAGATAATTGAAAGTAAGAGTTCTATTTTAGAACTTAAACACATTAAGTACTTTTTTCCAGGCTCTTTAGACTGTTTTCTTTTGCCCTAAACTTAGTCCACTCAAAGCCAATACCATTAAAGTTCTTTCTGCCTATTTGGACTCTTCTTTTTAAGTCAATTACAGTTTTATTTGCTCCTTTTTAATCCACGGCCCTGTCCCTCAAAGCGCTCCACTTGCTTTGAGAGTGATGTGAGTAGAACCTATTAAAAGAGTGATATTCCATGGATTGTTGTTGCTATTACATTGGTTTATCACTTCTAGGAATGTAGGGGATGGTCTACGAGTCTTCAGTTCTTCTGTTGGATTAAACTTTCCTAAGAAAGTCATTTTCTTTCTAAAAATTTAGTTTAAAGTTAATATAAAAATTATATCTGATTATATAAATTAACTTTGCTGAAGAGTTGTGCTGTCATTAAATAGAAATAAATCAACTTATACAATGTGAGTGGAGTAAAAGGATTTTTTTTCCTTCTTTAATAGTAAGATTAGTCTCAGTGCCTAATAGTAAGATTGCAGACAAGCATAAGCAAAATCTTCAAATATTGTCCCTTTGTGGTGTGTCATTATAGTTTTATAGTTCAGTATTTTTGAATATTGAAAGCTTTTAGGTAAATTGAATATAATTTTTGATATGAAAATGCAATGAAGATCAGCAGTCACTTTTAAGTGGAGATCTTTGACATTTCTTTCTGCTTCCTTTGTACTTTTCAAATTGTGATATGATTCTCTTCACTGTGTGCTGAAATCTTTCTCTTGCTGTAATGTTAACCCGTATGCATTTTACTAGGTTTAATTTATCTTTTGATTATGCTATTTTTGCATAGATAGATTTGTCATATTTTTATTTCTTCTACCATGGGAAGAAGGCTATTTTTAAACTTAAAAACTTAATTGCCATATTTCATGACTCTGAAACCCAATAAGCAATTTCTGGAGATGCTTGCAAGATGTACCATTCTTTAAAATCTGCAAAGAAATCCTCCACTATCTTCCACAGACCTCTGTAATACATGCTCCATGCTCTCTTGTCAGCAGTACTTTTGAAATGACATATGGTGAAACTGAATGCAATTTTAAAATAAAAATATATATTACCATTTTTCACCTTTATTCTAAAAGAAAGAAATGTTTCCAATTTCAATTTTTTTTGATAACTTTAAATCTATATTCTGGTTTCTCTTTGCTGCAAGCAGGCACATTTACATTACCTTATTCTCTTGCTTTATTTTCCTTTATCTTTCTTTTATTTTGCTTTGTTCTGTCTTCTTTTCTGATATATAACTCTATTTTTCTTGGAGAAAAGTGTGGATTAGAGGAATGATCTATATTGAAAGTTCACAGAAATTAACTTAATTTCAACGCTGTTTTCTGCTGATATATACACTTAAGTTCAGTTCAAGGTGATCATTCTTGGTGAAAGGCAAAGGCTATATCCTCAACTACATTAGAATGTTAATATATTTATTTTATTTGTTTACATAGTAACAATTTCATGTTTTACATAAGAATAAAACAATCTAATAATTTATACTTCTGTATTTCCTAGTCGGTGATTTAACAGTCCTCATGGAATGAAAAATAACATTTTAAGAAAACAATCCTTTTCTGTGGCATTTTGATTATATGAATATAAACACTAATCAACACACATCAACTTATAATGGGCATTGTAAATAAGTGTTTTAATGAATCATGCTACACCACTTCTTTTACTAATTTCAATACATTGAAATAAAATATGATTTTGCCCCGTGATGCAGTACAAAAGTCCAAATAAAAGCAAATAATTCCAAATTTGGAGAGTTCAGAAGGAGGAATAAATACAAAAGCCTTGAAAATTGTAGATTTTTAAAATTTTGGCATTTAAATTCTACATGATTAAAATTATATTAGCTTCTGGAAAAATATTGACTTACAAGTTTTATATTTCTTTAAATTAGTTCAAATAAAGAATCTCATCATGGCAGGTATCAGATCCCTCCTGGTAGAAGGCAACACTGATGAGCGACAGTCCTCACATGTTGCATCTGAGGACCCGTAGCTCTTCCCGCCGCTTACTCCCCACCCCCCGCTCAGAGTTTGTAATGGTTCAGTCCACTTTGTTTCTGAGAAACCCATCTTTCCACTTTCGCATGCCCTGCTATGTGCCACCATGGTTTTGCTGCCAAAGCCATGATTGGTTCTTACAGGCTTGAAGTTTTGATTCAAGATTTCAAGAAAATTTCCTTATTTTGGTTCCTTCCGATCTTTCATTGCCCTATGTCAAGTACACTGGACAGTACTTTGTTTTCTGACAATTGTTAGTCCAGGAATTTTGTCAGATGCAGTGAAACACAGTCATGATCCCTTGAAAGGGAACAATAAACCATATATATTCTTGAGCAAGTCACACATTTCATGATCAACTTAATATGTGGATTTGAGGAATGCGTAGCATAATGAATTTGTATAGCAATTCATCAAATAATAAAGTTTTGTACGTTTCTTGGTTTTTAGACACAATTATATGGAAATATGCAATTGATTTGGAGGTTACCAATAGTTGTGTTAGCCAATTAAATGCCAGTCCACCACAAATATTGGGTATAATGTATTTCCAAGTTGATTAAAGTTAAGTTTTCTTATACATTACATATACATGTGTATGTATACACACATGCATAGATTATAACACACATATAGACTGCATACAGATTGCATACAGATATGGAGCCTTTAAAATATGATGAAGTTATTTAATAACAAGTTGATAAAGAATGTAAGATTACTTCAAGTGGAATATTTGATTTCATAAAAACATTTCATCCTTTTTGTTCATGTCAAATTGCTGATAGTTTCTAGAAAATAAGCTGGCTTTCAGGAATATTTGAATTCATGTACTTTCAACCTGCAATGTTATTTTCATCCTGTATTATGTAACATAATTATGCAAAATGAACATGAAAAATTTATTTTGAGAATTTCATGCTCAAAGCTACTAATTACAGTTTACTGGCTACTTGATGTGATCCTTGAATGCTGCAGGCAGAAGTCAGAGTTTGAAAGGAATGTTGCTTTGATAAGTGCAAGGAATAGAATAAGCTAAAACTGTAGATTTCAACGTGCTGGATGATGACAGAGCCCAAGGACTCAGCTTCAGAGTATGCAGGAAAGGACGCGCACAGGGGAACTACCTGTTGGGGGAGGGGTGAATGGGAGTTTTTTGAGCTTGTAGAACACTAACTGGGAAAATTTCTTTCCACTTCTATTTATTCCATATACATCTCTGTGTTATTGTCTACAGGGTGGAGTCACATCCTCAGCCAGACAGTAAACGGATGTTTCAAAGTAGGCTGAGTGTCCCGCCATGGCAAGAGAACTGAGAATCTGAGGGACTCGCCTGAGAATCCCCCCTGAGGAGGTGACTTTAAACTCAAATCCGAGGGTGCTAAACATACAAGGAGAGGGCAGAGTGGTGTCCTGACTTTGGGCAAGAGTACGGACGAAGGAGGAGGTGGCCACAGAAGACATGGCAAGTGGGCCACGTGGTCACAGCTCATTGGAGAGAAATGACCAGACCGTGCTCGAGGAGGACGGCGACTACACTGTGTGCATCTCAATTCTTAAAGTATTTCTTTTATGATACTGTGAAAGGAGCTCAATTATTTATATAGTTCTTTCTCTAGATCTCAAAATATCTTTACATCTCAATGAATCCGAATTCCTTCAAAGTCAAGGTTAGACATTTAAATGAACCCTGTCTCCAAATATGCAACTTATAAGTGAAAAGCACTGACCCAATAGAGTCTATTTAAAAAAAAAAATCCCAGTAACAAGTGGCGCTATCATAAAAGCATCGCGACAGAAAATTTCCTTTAGTATTCCTATCTATCTCGATCTTTAAAAGTCTTTAAGTTTTAAAACAAAATTGACCCAAGAAACAGCAGAGAAGTGAGAATTCAAACATGAGCTGGAGACACAGAAGCGTGTTTCCTCTAAATCCTCACAAGTCGACGCAACGTAGGAAGCGAGTCAGGATGCTTGTTAGCTAGAGGGTTCCGGACAGACAGCCGTCTCTAAGACCCAGCGACAGTATCTGTCTGCGGAGGAAATGTTGCTTTTTGACAGATGAGAGAAATCCCCTCGGCCGGCCGCGCGAGCGAAGCCCAGTCGGTCCCCTGGCGGCCGAGGCCAGTAGCGCAGCCGATGGGAGCGGAGGCGCTTCCTCCGCGGCCTCGCTCTCCCGGTGCCGGTGCGCCTCGTCCTCCCTCAACTCTCGGCTTAACCTTCAGAGGAGACCGCTCGCTCCAGACTTTATCGCCGCCCCCCGGGAGGACACCTCGGCTGCGAGGCGCGCTTCCGCAAGTGTGCGCGGGACTCGGGGTCCGGGCATCGCGCCCCACTCCTGCCCGGGACTCGGGGGCCGGATTCGCCCCCGGGGAGCCGCCGGGAGGGGCCCCGCCGAGCGCTCCGCTCCGCGCTTCAGTTCGAGCACATTTGCCTGGAATTTGCCGCATGACGCTGCCCGGGAAGCGGCTCTTTTCCCCGGGATGCAGCAATCCGCTGGTTTCTGAGCTTCTTGCAGGAGAAATCATCTGAAGCACAGCGGCTTCCCACCCTCCGCGGCTCCGCCTGAGCTCGCGGCCCCGCGGCCGGATCGGCGGTCGCCGGGTCTCGGAGGAAGTGAGGCGGAGTGCGAGGTCGTTATCGAGCGCTTATTTGTATTGTTTGGCAACCGGCGGAGGCGGCGTGACCACGGAGGATGAGACTGAGAGCAGCTGCCCGGCTCTGGCGGAGGAGAAAGCTGAGTGTCCGCTGGACCCTGGAGCCCTAGACCGCTTTTCTGGGCAACTTGGCGGGTCCCCGTCCGCGTCCCGCAGCTCGCTCCATGGACAGAGCCACAGAGCCGGACATCGCGGAGCTCAAGGTAGGTGCCCGGCGGGCGTCGTCCCGCGGCCGGGCCGGGGACACCGAGGGTGCCCTCTGCCCCGGGCGGGCTTGCCCTGCCCCTCCTCCGCGGGATGCGGGGCCCAGCTCCCCCAAACCGGCTTGGAAGCAGCCGGCCCCCTCGGGGCAGAGTTGCCCGCTCTGCGCGGCCTCTGCGCCCTTTTCGTTTCACTGGGTGTGGGTGGCCTCGCACCCCGAACCGGCCCCGGGGTCCCCGGCCGCCGAGGCGCCGACTGGCTGCGGGTGGAGGGCAGGTCCGGGGCGCGGGGTCGGCGGCGGGACCCTGAGTCTGTTTGCCGGTTGTAGCCTCTACCGGGGCATCACTGCCTGCGGGAGCCCATGAAATAAAAGAGCAGGGAAATCAACAAACCACAAAATAATTTAAATGTCCCGCTCACTGTAAACCAAAAGAGCAGGAAAGGGGGCGATACTAGGAGTTGTTCTTCTTTCTCCACCCTTTGCCTCTAGACATCTTGTGCAGAGGGTGTTTTTAGAGACATTTAGACGAACTCCGCTCAGGTGAGGACTTCTTAGACATCGTCCATCTCATGCAGGGGAAAGACCTATAGAGGGTCGCCTGAAGTGTCAGGGAAATAGGTTTGTCCAGGAAGCTGACTTCGGAGCCCGGGAAACCCCTGGGGGGGGGGGACCTCTGCAGCGTCCCTGTTCATGGCCACCTAGCAGCCGGCTTCCGGGTTCCCCACACTGTCTGGGGGGCAGGAGGGACAGGCGGAGCTGGCGGCGGGACTGGCTCTGCCCTGACCATGGGTGAAGTCAGGGAGGACCTTGCTCCCCGCTCCCGTTGGCAACTCGGGGCTCCTCACTGGAAGGCAAGGGGGCTTGATGCTTCAGTGTAAGTCCGCAGAGAACAAGTGGCTGTGTTTAGGGCAAGGTCACAGTCAGGAGACGCTGCCCTGGACCCGGAGTCCCCTGTCCTCCGTAATACACTAGAGAGAGAGAGAGAGAGAGAGAGAGAGAGAGGGAGAGGGAGAGAGCACTTTGCCATGTGCTTGACACGGTCCCTCTTGGCCTTTGCTGAGCACCCAGCACCTTATCAGCGCAGGAGCAGTGTTTGTGATGAGCTTTTGATACACCAGGTGTATCAGGGCTTTGCGATTGTTAACTACAGGGTATGGCACAGAGGAGAACAAGTGATGTGAGCTGATCACTTCTCTGGCATTCCTTTAGTTTCCTGCTAGCACCTTCTCCTGATCCTTCATGATGCCAAATTTCTGAACCGAGCACAAAGAAGCCCACAGCAGAAACTTGTCTAGTGTTGGAGGAAAACCCCAGCCCAGTTTCAGGACCACTGAGTTCAGAGATGCCCAGAGCCTGAGCAGATGGGCAGTGGAAGGGAGAAAGGTAGAAGGGCCTGGGTCTGAAGGCATGAGTAGGTGATGGCTGGGAAATGAAAAAGGAGATGGATTGAGGGTGCTGTAATCTGGTCAGAACAGACTCCGGTTGAGATTCAAAGCTGGCACAATAGGCAATGTGGTGAAGGCTTATTAGAAAACCTCTGAGGTCTTACAGTTTGGGAAATAAATTTGTGCTGTCAGTGCTGATGACGCTTCTGGAATATGGAGCCTTTGGAATATTTACTCTCTGAAATACATACTTTGTGATGGGTGCAGGGCATGTAGCATAACTTGTTGGATTTCTTCTTGCAACAGAATCTATTGGCTTGGTATAACCAGCCAGTTCCAGTGGTTTCTGATTAAACAATGTCCTGGGATGATCGATAGGCAAAGAGCACAGGAAAACTGGGGATCCCTTGCTTTTGGTGTTATCTGTTGTGACTTTTTTCTTATTTTTCAATGATGCTCACACCTAAGTACGTCCATAGAAGACTTTAATTTTTCTGATGCTTGACAATGTTGAAAAAGTCAATATTTACAGGGACGTGTGCATAAGTATCCCAAAAATCTCAGTTTAGCTTAGTTTTATGTCATTAAGTATCATTAGGTTAAACTTCTTTCCTTGGGTTTGAAGAAAGGGCCATTCTGATAATTACCTTCTGTTGGGATAAACTATTTTGTTTTCACAAGACTTTGACCAGATATGTGTTTATTATGCAAAGTATAAGGGCATGACTGTTTTAGAAGCCTATACAATAAATAGTGTTGTCTTTAACTTTGTATTCTAAAGAGAATTCAATAATTAAGTGTTAAAACTTTGCTGTTATGAGCCTAATTATAATGTGAATGTTAAAGGATTTGTTGGTAGGGAACTAAGACATAGTTATTTGTATAAAATTTGCCGATGGAAGGGAGCATATTTCATCATCTATTCTGCACAGAAGCCCATGATGAAACAGATCAGTGGCAAAGGGAGAGAGTTTTCCAAAGGATTCTGAGCTGTTCTTTTCCTTTTGATCTCAGTTTCTTTCTCCAGCGAATGTATAAACTTCACTGTGTATTTTGCTTTAGTGTTTGTTTTAAAGAAAAAAAAAAAAAAAAAAAAAAACATCAAACAGCCCCAAATAGGAGTTGCTGCTTTGAAAATGTGAATGTTCAGGAATATTGTTACTAGAAAAACATCCTTGGCCCTGTAGTATCTCTGAATTAAACTGTGCCTCTTAGTACATGACATTTAAATGTTAATCTTAGCTTTTATTTTAATTCTGTTATTTCTATCTTTTAAACAAGCAGTCTTACAGACTGGAACAGAGACTGTTACTAATTTTCAGAGCTGACATTTTGAAGTTTGTGAGGGATGTAAAAGCTGAATAAATAATTATGATTAAGTATATAACTTATGAGTCTTTTTCCCAGTTTTGGAAATGTGGATTCTAATTCAATGGATTAATTTGACAGTTGAGAAATTATGCTTTGAGATGATAAGTGTGTCTGGGTAGATAAACATGATTTTCTTGAGTAATAAAACTATAAACCACATCAAGAATGTAGCACAATTCTTACAGTTATGTTAGGGTCCAAATTTTACTTATTTGTCAAGATTATTCCTTTAATGAGATAATTACTTAGAAGTTAAAATGGAATTTTTCTACTTACAGAACATGGACAATGTGCTTCTGGAACAGTATCTTAATTATTTTTTTGTGAGGGACAGAAGTTGTAAACTACATGGTGAATCATGAGATGCACCAATCAGCTTTTGAATGGTGCAAGTTTAATTGTTAGAGTTAATTTAATGGAGCCCAGTCACTGTTGCTTAATGTTATCCCTTAATTTAAATAAAACCTCACCTGTAAAGAATTTGAAGTTTGCCCTAGATATGTGAGGAAAAGCTTCCCAGAAAAATATAATTTAGGTCATTATGAAGGCATTGCATGGATAGGAAATAATAATCCAGAAAAACATGTCATCGGTGCTTAAATAAGAGGTTCATCCAATAATGCTGAAGTCTTCAACCTTTCTCATAATACATTCATCTACACTTCAGTCAGATAAGGAACTTGGTACTTGGATTAATTCTGAGAGTATTTTTCTGTTTCATCAGTGAGATACTCAGCCGAGGGAAGTCTGGCTTACTGCTGTGTGGGAGGTTTTGTGATGAGTATTAGTAGGTGGTATTTTTTATGTTAGTCATTCGATAGTGAAAAATAGTACTCTCCAGTACCTGCCATACTTTTAGTAACCTGCCTTATATATTCATTTTCTCATGTTAGTATCGAATAAGGATACTTTTATGAGTACTTTTGTTTTTCCTTCTTGCATTTCTAAAGAATTGCAACTTTTCTTCATCCGGGTTCAATTCCAAGTCTCTATTGGTAAAAAGAAGTAATCATAAAGATTTAGTGACAGTTAACCTTGATCTTAAAGTTAGAATTATTTTAATTGATCATTAATAATATTAGATGAGGTAAATATAATGTTTTAACATGGAGTAGTACATAATGATTGAAACAAATTAATGTAGAGATCACCTTTCTGTGGTGAGATGTTGGCAACACTTTTACCTATTTTAAAATATACAACATGTAAGAGATTAGGGTTTTTTTTTTTTTTTTGTATTCAGAAAGAGAATTACTGAACTGAAATAAACTTCAATTAATTAAAAATAGTGAAATATTTTCAATTAATTATCAATTAAATATTAGTGAAATATTTTCCCCTAGACAGGAATAATGAGGGAGTATATTTATATAAGTGGGAAGAGAATTAAGAAAATAACTTCAAGAAAAGTTTTGCAAATAACTATTTGAAAAATCTTCCATAGTCTGCTGTCTTTACTAAACATATATTCTAACCTCTCTACTGGCTATTACAACTTTGCTGATCTCCAGACTTTACCAATTGAAATATATCAAATTTTGAAGTTGCAGTAAAAAGAATATTTCAAGATTTATGTATGAAAAATCATAGCTCCAAAGATAGCTTAATGCTATAAGACAATATATCTGCATGTGTCTTTTGGGACATTACTTTTATATAATATTTAGTGAGTTGTTTCTAATACCATATTGGAATCTCAGCTAAAATAAAATTTGGCAGAGCTTTTAACTTTGAGTCTAAAGAGAATGACCATTTATTTTTGTCCAAATCTCTATGAATTTCTTGAGTATATGCACTTATCTTGGTAACTGAATGAATACATAGAAATAGATAAAAATAAAAAGCTTAATTGTTGAGACTTTTGTTTTTGACAAAATTTTTAGCTTCTAAAACTCTATGTGACTAAATGTACACTATGTCATATTGTAATACAGGGGATTTTGACATATTGATATCTAAATGTTGATTTTATATTTCTTCCTTTACTAGAAAGATATTTAAGGCAGAAAGTGATTTTCTCTCCTTGCTGGAACTGACTAGAAACTTCCAGCTTGAGCATGAGCAAATTTAAAGATTACTAGCACTTCAAAAGGATTACAGAGGCTCACATTTCAAAAATTAAACATTATACTAAGTGCCTTGAGAGTTTTCTTGATATTTCTAAACAATATGATACCATAGATTGAAGACACATTTTAGAAAATATATATTGTTTTATTGGTGTTAAATAGGTTATCTACAGTGTTTCTGTGCCAAGTTGACACCAAAGAAAAAGAAATGTAACAAAATTTTTAAAAAATGTTTAAAACTGAAAGTTTTGAGCCTTCAAACTCAAAGACTACAATTGCCGTAGCAATGCCTATCAGTGAAACAAGGGCTAAAACCTCCAGTCTCAGATTTAATGCAAACAGTCACTCACACCAGAATGGAGTCCATCTGCAGTTAGAATCAAGAGGTATGAGAAAATAGGAAAGCTTTTACTAGGACTCGAGCACTGTGCAACCTTCAAGCATACTCATTTATGTGGTTGGAGGGGTGCTCTGGTTAGGAGTAATATTAATGGTGGTGGCAACACTCTGGGATTATTCCTCAATCTGTTGTCTTGGGTTCTGAGGTGTGGCCCATGGATGGTGTGCAGAATATGGTTTGGCTAAACGGGTTTTGTTGTAGTGATTTTAGTGACAGTTGAAAAATTTTCTCAAGTAATAACTTCTAAATAACTTCAATACCTAACCAATGAAAGGACACAGGTTCAAGAGAGGTTGGGAATGCTATCTTGCTTACTTCCTGTTAGCTGCCAACATAGTGCCAACAACTTTAAAAGGGTGTGACACAGAGTAAAAATCTCAGGATCATTTCCAGGCCTGAGAATCTACAGCTGTTACTTTTTTTGAGAAAATAATTTCCAGACTGATAGTTAAATAGCTATTTCTAATTTCTCAAAGATGGTCACATGTTAATATCAAAATCTGTTTTTCTTGTAAATATTTTATTTCTACTTTCTGGATACCAAAAGAGAGATTCTGAAGAATGTCATTCAGATTTATGAAATTAATAAGTAGTAGAATAAGGCTTTAAATCTGTATTGAATTTCCCAAACATATTCACACACACACACACACACACACACACACACACACACACACACACACACATATGTCAAAACTCAAAAATGTTTTGAAAGAATTTTTAAGGGTGAGGTTTCTAAATTTCTTCAATATGCTAGTTTCAAAGAACAGTTGCTACATTTGAGCTGTAATCATGGTATTTAGTCTTATTACAAAATAGTTTTTTCATATTACATTTTTTAACTAGTGTGTTGATTACTAATATGTGGATCAAATTCCTGTTGGTTTCTGTTTGTCAAAACATACAAGAGAAAGTGATAAATCATAAAATGAGGTCATTCTGTAATAGTTTTATAACCTTAAGCCAATCTTTTAAAATTAAATCCTATGCAATTTATCAAGTTATACTAATTTACCTCATTATTTTACTTTTCAGTTCATTGTAAATACTTTTGACCTTTTTGGGACTGGAAATAAACATAAACTCTAGTATGGATTTGTTATCCACGCTTAATGTCCCACTTAGTTTTCTGTTTTGAAATTTTAAAATATGGGGTTGATCATAACTAAAATTATAAAATGCATGGTTTTATAGCATACCAGAAACCTGGATATAGATACTAGGTAATTTAACCCATAAGAAGTCTCAGCAGTTATGGGTCAAAAAAGATTTTATGATATACTTGATAGATGAATTTTGCTACTTTAAACTCTTTGCATTGTCATCTCATCTCTGCATGATCTCCGCTAGACTTTGGCCTTCATCTGGAGGTCATTTTACTTTCAGCAATAGCTTCTTCCATTGCTTGTGTGACCGATGAGGTGACAGGAAGAGCAGAGCAGCTTTGGACCCCCGGTGTAGATCAGATTGCCTTAGGTTACTTTCCCAGAAGCCTCTTTGCTCCATTCCACTGTTTCAGAGGGATTAACGACTACCATCCATGAACATTCCAAGCAACTCCAAAATCGTTTAAAACGCCAACCTTCATTCTTTCGGAGCCAACGGACGACTCTGTTTGCCCTTGTTGGAGACATGCAGTGCTGCCCGTAGAGCCCACACATCACCGTAATCTAACTTATTTCCGCATTGGTTTTAAAATTCACATCTTCCCGCGAATGTCTAAAAATCCCATATTATCTAACTAAGTCAGAAAAGAACATTTGATTCTTTCTGGTGTGGAAACAAACAATTCAGCTCCCAAGAGATACAGCATTTTTATGAAACACATAATAATAAATCAGTGTCACAAATGGGAAGATACTTTGTCCTTGTGATTCTGGGTTTATATATATTCAGAATATTTGAGAAATTTAAACATTCAAAACAGAAGAAAAACCTAATTCAAGGAAGTATATCAAGTACCTCAAGGTTTATTGAATTATAGTTTAGTTTTCCATCTTTTCCTTAACATAAGAAGCACTAGAAATTCTATCTATTCTTAGTAACAGAATTACTTCCACTTCTAGGCAACTGATTTATGTTTAACATTATGAATGTTTTTTCATCATAAAACTGATAGTATTTCTCCTTTGCTTTAATTCCCCTTTTATTTTTTTCTTCAAGGGCATATTTATTGTTCATTTTTAACAAATACTTGCATCTTAATTTAGTTCCTCATAATAGTTTTTTATATTTCTAGATACTTTCATTAGGAAGTACTGGTTGTAACTCAATGAAAACAAACTTATTGGAAACTTTTGAGGAGACTCAATTACCTTCATAATATGTCAGTGTGCAAATCAAAATATTTCATATTGTGCAAATGTTATTAGAAACTGTTTGTCCTAAAACATTATTTATTAAGTCACTATTATTATCTTTTTTTATTCTCAAATTTGACCTCTGTGCAGCATGATAACCAAAGGGATAAATATCTGAATTTCTATGCTTACTACTTTTGGCTAGTGTGGAGACATTCTTTTAGAAATACTTAAAATAAATGAGTTCACATTTATAATTTTTTCAATCTGTTTTGTAAAATCAACGTTTTGATCAGCGGATTTCTCTGGTGAGCAAAGGCAGTTGTACCTTTAAATATTTTATTTCATCTTATTAAGCTTCTTCAAGTTCAAGCCCGAGTCATAGTTCAAAAAGTAAATTCTGTAAATGTTGTTGTATCTTAATAATAAGAATGAAATACACAGTTGGATGAGGTTTACTTTGGACATGTGATAAGAGCAAGAAAGGGTCCTACATGGACTTTTCAGTTATCACAACTCACATCTGCTTAATTTTAATAAATACTAAGCTGTAAGGAGGCTCTGTCTTTCAGTCTACTTCATCTATTTCTTAAAACAATAATTGCTTGTAACTGACGAAAGGTAATAACTATAACTGACTTAGAATGATTAACATAAATAAGCAGCACAGATTTTTGAAACATCTATTTCATATTTATATAAATGTGTGAAGCTAATTTCAAAAACTTTTAGAAAGGTACTATTCAAACTGTATGAATACTCTTTTAAGTTTAGAAACAAAACGCTATCACAAACAAATGCTAAAGTGTTACAATAATGTATTTATTATTGATGGACAGGGACTGTTACAGTTATAAAAATCATTTATGAAAATGTTAAGTATAAATTTTGCTTTTTCTACATCAGCCTTCTTGGTGAGATGCAATACCTATCTTGTTTGTAAATTTTATTCTCAATCTGTCATGAAATTGTGTTTTTGTGTGTTCCAGCATGTAAAAATGCAATGGAAATTTAAAGCATTTTTTCTTATGATGTTATTGGTGAAAGGAATCAGAGTACAAATGTATAAAGATTGCAAGATGAAACATCTATTGAAATTTGGGAATGTTTACAGGAACTTATAGCTTAATTGAAAGGTAAAGAAGGGTTCTAAATAAACATAAAATCCATAGAATACATATCATGTCTACATCACAAGAGAATCTTTTGACTTCAGTATTCTGTCCAATGTCCAAATATTCCATTAACAAACCTATAATGCATTGTGACTTATATTAGTAGGTTTATACTTTATTATTCTTTGGCATATATATTATTGAATTAGAAAAAAAAGTTGACTTTTAAATAATTTCAGTGTATACACATTGTAGGAATTCATAAATATTTTTTGCCTGAATAATCTCTTGATCACTCCCTTGTGTGTGCTATTTCCAAAGTTCCTGATGCCTGTGATTTTGTCCATGATACTTTTCTAATACTTTATTACACTTCTCCTAAGCTAGCTTCTGCTTTCATTAACAAGGTATGAGGTCTTGCCTCTCACTTGAGCTTCATGGCTACCTTTCCAGCTTTCAGTAATTTAGTAGAAATTTGAATGAGACTGTTTCAAAGTGAATTCAGTCTAACAACTCAGAGCGAGCCCCTTTGTTTCCTGACAAATCTGAGCTTCTTGCAGCGACCTGATTTGTTTAATGTTTCCCTGTTCACTTACGCATGAATCAAAGGTCTGAAAATGCTCCCCTACTCATCTCCTTTTCACCATCTCACTCATCTAATTAATTAGCAAGTCCATTTGGGGGCATAGCCTATGCTTTCTCTCCTGTTAAAATCCTGAGTCACTTAAGCTTTTTCATTACAATTCTATTCTCTCTCTATTCTGGTTCTCAACTTTTCTCATCTGTTTATCCTAAGAAATATATAAGATTTCTTGCAGTGATGCTGACCATATTACAATGAATGAGAATGCGAACATGAATGTACATGGCCTTAGAACTCCAGGAATCAGTCAGAATCACTGTAAAGGAATTTGTATTTTGTCTTTTTTGTTACAAGTATGTCACTTTAGAGTATGTTGAGAGAGACCAGAAACAGGGACATTAAATTGAGCCTGATACTGACTAGAAATGGATTTAGAAGTTTCTAGAATTGCCTCAGGTAACTCTCAGAAAGGAAGAAAAAAACGGCATTTGGAAGCTAGACTTGACAGTAGCCTCTGATTGACTAGGAAAAAAAATGTTCAGGAAAAGACATCATGAACTCTTTGGAGATAAAAATGACCAATTTTAGAACATTTTCTGGATTGATGAAATCTTTGCATTACACTATCTCAGAACCATGAATTATATTTGACAATTTCCTTAAATGATTTCTGTATTTTTGTCAGCTCGATCAGATTTCTTATAGGCAAAAGGACTGTCTGTCTCTGGGAAATTGAAAGCTTCTCCTCAAGGCAGCCCAAAGATACTGGGCTAGCACAATAAGCCAGCTCGCTAGGAAGGGAGGTTAGCCCTCAAAATCTCACAGGGGATAGGTCAGAGGTTTTAAAAGCTTACAATTCCTCATGAATCCAGTTATTTGGTCATCTGATTATCTGTGGATTAGGTGTCTTGGGAACTATTTCACTATGTTAATACGAAGTTCTTTAGTAAATGTTACAGGGTTGGTACATTTTAAAACCTTTTAAGGGGTGATAAAGCCTTCATAAGAATAAAGTAATGTAGATATGTTCATATCAAATAGGACTTGAATTTTAAAGTCGAACTGAAGATATCTAATGATACCAATGAGTAGTGAGGAATTTCCTAAGAAGATGTGATTTTCAAGGAGAGATAATCTGTTGATAGTTTCCTAACAATTTTCAACTTATCCCCTTGTGCAGTTACACCAATCTCCTGGCAGCTAATTTTGAGCAATACATATTTACACATTTTTCAGATATTTCTTTAATAAAAATACACTTTATCCTTTGACTGATTAAAGATCTTTGTTGATATCCTGTTTATTTTTTGCATAACTGACATTCCTGATAATGCAGAAACATAAGAGATGTCTCACCTCCGACTATGAACTCTCTCCTGTGTACGTACACATAGGCACACGTTCTGTCTCTCCCTCCTCTTTCCACTGACTTGTGTTTCTCTCATCATGATAGTTCCTTTCCTTCTGTTGTAATAATGCATGCGTACTCATCTAGACACATCTCTGCTTCTTTCCTGGGAGGATTCCTACTTACTGACGAAGAATTAGTCTTAAGAGTTGGGTGTTTTTCCTTTGTGGTCCTTCATATTGTGGACGTTTATCAGCATCACACATTTTAAACTAACTTGCAGTGTTGGAGAGTGGACTGTTGTTCTTTTGAAACTCCTTAAACATTGCATAAGGACCAATATAAAGTCAGAATAACAAAATAGTTTGCTTTTCCTTGGAAAAAATGAGTATTTTCACTTAGAAACTAAGTTCTGTCTATATCTGTATATATTAGGTTAAGCTTATACTTCATATCATTTTTAAATTTTAAAATCTCTTTATATTGTTGGCTTTAACTATAAATTATGAAAGACGTATGTTAATAATTCTTATGTTGATAGTGTGCTTATTCTGGCATTTCTTAAATTTTTCCTTTTATTTCATATTATTTTGTCAAATGCATATATGTTTAGCCTTGCTACATTTTCCTGGAGAATTGAAACTTCATTATTTTATCATAAACTTCTTATCTCTCATAAAAATTACTTCCTTCAAATTTATTTTGTCTGATTTTAGTATAGCTACACTAGGGTTGGTCCATATCACTATGCCATTATCCAGTGCTTTATTAGTATTCCTGATATATACATGCTTATTTTTGATCCCTCTACTTTTAATTTCTTTGTATACTTATAGTTTAGCTGTATCCTTGCAAGTAGCTGATAAATTTTGTGAATCTATTTGAATAATGTTTTGGCTTTTACTTATTGTTTTATTTATTGTTAATTTGTGGTTCATGTAGTTTGAAGTTATTTGTACTATTTACTTATTTCTACCATTTTAGATCATGATTTAGTATAACTTTGTACCATTTATACTTTATACCATTTATTTATACAGTTTTACAACATAATTTCTTCTCAGCTCAGAGATTATTTTTCCTACTGTCTGACATATCCATGGTGATTCCAAACTTCATTTTCTTTGTAGTATGAAATAATCCTTAATATTTTTTTCTTCTTTCAAATTAATTTTCTGGGTATCCAGTTCCAGTTGATTCAGGTATTTTCCTTTAGGATTTAAAAATCACTTCACCACCTTTTTTTATTTTTAATGCTATTGATAATTGGTCAGATCTTAAACAAAATATTATTTGATAGCACTATTTTTTATCTTTATTGGTACATTAAATATACACATCATGATTGCACTCCATAATGGGGATTTGTACCAGTATAAGACACAACTTAATTCTCATTTTTTCCCATAGCCCTACCCACCCTACCACCCCCCCATATACATAAAATTTGTTTCCTTACTTTTTTGATAGCACTATTTTTGTTTGCTATTTTTAATTCATTCTATTTTTACTATTAAGATGTTTCTATATGACTTTTATGAATTCAAAAATAATTCATCTGACTATATTATAAGTTACTTGAATCTCTGTAACAGAAAAATGTACAGTTTTTCTAAGAATTGTCATATTTTCTTTAAAAGAAGCATTTATCTGGCAATTGTATCATGTGTTGATTATGCTTTATTTTTATGAGGTCTTATTTTTTCATATATAGATATATGAAATATAGTATAATATAGTACATATGATATGATATTATAATAATATATTTCATATAAACATTCTGCACTGATTTTGTTATGTGAACTATGAAAAATGCAATCACATATCTATAGACAACAGGGAATATAGTGGGTTTTACAGATTTAACACTGCTTGCTATATTACAGATATATGTTAGATATTTATTATGTCCCTATTGGTATATTTTGACAATATTTAATTGCAGGCCATAAACATTCTAGGGGAAGAATCATATCTTTCTCTCCATTTGCTTTTCATTTGCTTTTTACTTGGTCCAAGCAAAATGAAATAAAAAAAATAGAAAAGAAAATTAGTTACATGAACAAATAGTAACTACTTTTTCTGATTAATAAGCTACATATTTCTATGTTTATTTTCTGTAAATCTATCATCATGTTATAAAAGTACATTTATCTAAGTCTGGAAGAATTTTTACTTTGCATTTCTGGGTCTAATTTCTGAAGTTATGTATACAAAAATTTTATAGAAACTATAATTTGGTTGTTTAATTTTTTCTACTACATGGCTGATTTTGAATTTTATAATTTTATGTAATTCCTAGTCTTGGGAAAATTTTTTTCCACATTCTGTATCTTTGAAATTGAATTAGTGACAGTAGTCTTAGTTTGACTCACTTTTAGCTTAGCCACAGGCTAGGAGAGTTTAGGAATCATAACATTTCTTAATTTTAAACAAAAACTCTGTGTGTGTGTGTGTGTGTGTGTGTGTGTGTGTGTGTGTGTGTACATACTTATATTGAGCTCATGGGACAAATATAACGAGTACAATATACTGTTGCTTACATAAGTGTCTAAAATCTTCCACTCTTGTTGGCTCTAAATGGTCCAACAATAGAGTGGTTAGTGTTTGACTTGACTGAGATCATACCTAGAACTTTCACAGTTCTTCAGAGTGAGCTAATGGTAGACTCCACTTGTCACAGTGTGGAGCTTCAGTGTCTCTGCATTCTCTCTTTTCAACTCGAGTTAGACAATATTACATAACTGACATTAAAAAAAAATTCCTGTTTTTCTAGCTAGAATTCCTACATTGAATTGCACAAGATTATATGAGAGAAAGTTTGGAGTGAAACAGTATAGAGTTTATCCAAATAGAAGTACAAAAATGTTGAAATACTACACTCACTTATGTGTATTACTTCAAACATTTCATTTTGGTATATTGTTTGGACTCTACTGAAAAACATGATTTTGCCTATTATTTTAATGTGTAATCATGTTTATAATCACTGACTTTTTTATTTGCTTTTATAATTACTTTAAGATCGTGTTACTTACGTTATTTCAGATACATGCATTTCAAAGACATTAATATGTTGTTTGTCATCTGTAAGAATTATGTTTAACAAATGAATATATTTTTGGCTTTTATATTCTTTTGCCCCATCAAGTTATTTTACACTCAGGAAGTAATGTTTTATACTTTTAACCTAAAATGAGCTTTACAGATGGCAGGCTCATAATGAGTATTTGTTGCTTTAATTACCTTTGACTGACAGTGGTTTTCCAGAACTGACATTAGTACCTTTTCCCCATTCAAGTCCATTAAGCAACACACGTGTTAAAAACATACTTGAGACTGTTTGTAAAGCCAGTGCAGTTCTTGCTCCTTAAATCTCTGGCTTCATTCAATATTCATGTTGATAAAGTGAATGCAGCGTGGTAAATACATGATTTCCTGAGTGTCCTCTGACTGCTTGTTTTTGAGCACAATAACATTAGCATGATATGAACAGTCAGTGTATTCTGAGGTGAAATTTCCATCAAAATATGATGGTTATAGAAAGAAAAACCATGTCTTTCCTAGATGATTGTTCAATTTTATCGGACATTTCTCATTCCTGCCCAGTAACAGGAAACAAATATTAGCATCTGAAAGTAGAAGCTGCTTTTGAGTTTGCATCTGACAAACGCATGGGTTAGATTGACTCAGGACTGTATTTAACACAGGTGAGACAAATCAAGATTGTTTATATTTTGTTTAAATCACACACTGTGTAACTGTTTTGAAGAAACACAAGAGGAAGCAAGGAGAATGGTGTCGTGAGAATAACCCACTGTATACTCCCTGAGTTCAATTCACAGAAAATGTATCGCTGAAAGGGAGCAAAGTTAAATAATGACTAGCACATAATAAACAGATGAAGAGAGCTACCCACCTAGTCAGCTATTTTTCATCAAAGAATTTAATAGTGATTATTAATCTGAGTTTGAATACAAAAATCCTTTACTTCCCTAATCATGGAGAATATGGGGTGAAATTAGTCACAGCCTGCTCATTAAAAAACAAAACGAATACATCCAAAAACCTTGGTGAAAGCAATGATAGCACAGTCTTTTCTTGCTAGTTTTGGATTCATATAGACATGGGTACATTTTCATTTATAAAACTGTGTGACCTTGAGTGGACATTTAACATTAGTAAATATTGATTTTCCCAAACAGTAAAATGAGATTAATAATTATGGGACCATGATATATTATGGGACCATGATATATTAATGTACAGTCACTAGTCCTTGACATGCACATTCATATGTGTGTCAGTCTGTTTATGATCATTAATGGGATATACACAAAAGGACTGGTAAGAATAATATAAGATATAAGGGCTTTAAAATAGAATGACAGCATTCACTTGGCTAAGGCAGTGTTTCACCCTAGAAGAGAAGCTGATGAACTGCCTGCATGGGGAAAAACTAGCAGGTGGTCTTATGAAAATCTGTCCTGGGCGTGGCTTTATGGTAGAACTCAGTAGAGGCACTTGAGTTTAGTATTAGCAAATGCTCTCCAAAGGTTCTTAACTGCCTAAAGGCGGCTTTTAATTTTAAACACTGGGAAAAGTCAATCAGCCTACACCTAAAAATATGCATTGGAATGTGTTTTGCATGCATTAAAACCTAATTTCACATCTCACCAAGTTTAACTACTTTTTAGCTCAACTAGTCTCAGTTCCTGGGTGATTTCCTTATTTGTAGTAGGCACATAGTCTTGTTTTAACTTACATACTGCTAGTTAATAACATATATTCAGTCTATTTGTATGCAAGCTTTCAGGAAGGTTGATTCCATATGATATAATTAAAAAATAGTTTTTACAAAAAACTTAAGAAAAGCTAAACATTAAAAACAATTTCCATATTATCATAGAGATAGAAAATTTGTTGGCTGAGTATGCAGCTGAGTGGTGCCCTGACTTCCTGGCAAACTCTAAGTCCTGGCTTTGGTCCTTAGTACCAGAAAACAAAACAAAGCAAAGCAACACAAAACAAAACACTACTCGTGTGTGTGTGTGTGTGTGTGTGTGTGTGTGTGTGTGTGTGTGTGTGTGTATGAGTGTGGGGGTGTGGGAGTTTGGGTATGTTACTTGGAGTTGAATCTAGCATCTTTGCCCTGAGCTACTTTCCCAAAGTTACTTTTAAAGATTTCAAGTTATTTATATACTTATTTTTATTTTGAGATGGAATTTTGCTAGGTCATTACATTGAGTAGGCCAGGTTCAGATTTGTGGTCCTCCTGCCTCACAGTTTTGGGGCTAAAGTTCTAAGGATGTGGCATGGTTAACCTTTATTTCTAGCCAAGAAAAATCTTAATAGAGCAGGAAAGCAAAGTGGTTATTAACTTCAGGTGTGTCATGTAAGAAATGAGCTGTATCTTCTGTAGAATTTACTGTGCCTATGTTTCCTAAATTATTGTGACGATGTTGGTTTCTTCTGTTGTGTAGACCTCTGCCCTTATCAGAGCCTCTGAATTTTAATCTTTGTTCTTAACCATTTTGCTTGAAGACTTTCTTGGGATATTTCATCTCTCAATTTGTCAAGGTAGCAAGTAAGTTAATTTGTCTATGGTAATATTTCAAAATTCTCAGAAAAAAGACCAAATGATTTCATATCAGAAGACAATGAGAAAGCAGCACTCATGGTATTTCTTTCCCTACTTTTTCAGTGTACCTAGAGGAGAATCCTTCTTCCAGCCTTGCTTTGTTTCATTTGTGTAATTTGTTGTAACTGTGTCAGGACTTCTGGTTATGGAACTCAAACCGAAACCACTGCTGACATTTTCAAAAAATTTTAATCAATTCAACTCTTGCCTTTGCCTTATAGTGTCAATGTTAGATCCTGCAAGATTATTGAATTATAAGCACATAAGAAAATATGAGGCCTGACAACAGAGAATTTACAGTGCCTCCAAAAGGGTGGTCTGGAATTTGACAGAATTCTTCACTTTTTCAGATCCCTCTTTTCCTCATTCAGTTGGAACTGCTGCCAAGTGTTTTTCTTCTACTCTGTTTTATTTTCTTTCTATTATAGCATTCTATCTGTTTCTAACTCTGTTTCTATTATAGTTACAACTTCCATATCCACATTCCATGATTGTTCTTTTATAACATAGTTGACATTTAGAAGGCATAGTTTCAGGAATATAAATTAATAAAGTGCTTGATTTAATAGTGAGTTGGTAATGATAGTTATATGTACGCTGCCCTTCTGAACTTTATATAGGATTAATTTAGAATTATGTCTAGTCCCCTTTAGAAACATTTTGGAATGGTCTGCAATTGTGTCAGAAGTCTTTTCTGTTGAAACTGCAAATCACTTTGCTTTCAGCCTATCAGCCAGGGAAGGAAATCTGTGGCTGTGTGCGGATGTTAACAATGGTGGATGTGAGTAGATTGGGCCAGGCATGATATGTTTTGGTATCAGCTCTATTTTTCATAATGTATAAGGAGATGTTAAAGGTGTCTGTTGATGAGAGAAGCTAAGGCATTGCCAATATTCAATTGAAAGAAAGAAACAATGATACTGACAAAATTGTTATTTTTTATTTTGGGAGTTAGGATTGTATACATCATTACTATCTCAGTTTTCACATAAACACACAGATTGTTTTGAAAAATGCATTTCTTCAATTTATTATCAATGTAAGTGCATTTGACCTTTCAGTGGGTGGCATTTTTTGTTTATTTATTTGTTTTGTTTATTTAATTACACAGCTCAAAAAATCTTGGAATTTGACATGGTCTGTGTGCTGTAGTGAACCTTTCCATACATCTTGACTGAGTAATGAAATTATATAATTTGGACCTAGAAACCTTACATTTACTGCTCCTTTTATTCTAAAAGAGACCCGTAGTAACCTATATAATATGATAGTCTCACACTTGTTTGTCTGATCACTCTTAGCTGCTAAGTAGATCATTACAACCATAAACACCAATAAGCACTACAAGAGGGAAAGATGTAAGTGTGCATGTATTCCAGACAGAAATCTAAAGGAACTTCCCCAAAAGGAAGTAGAAGAATGCCTGTAAAAATAACCCATGCAGCAAGATTTCAATTATGTTATAATCCAGATAATAAAATTTTCCTGAAAATTTAAATAATTTTCATCTCTAAGGTTCAAAATCAATTAATTTTAGGAAAACATATATGCAGTCTACATGACATGGCTTTTACAAAGTTGAAAGTGTTATACACATACAAAGTATTCATATAGTTATATCTTGAAGAAAAAAGATGATCTTCATTGTAACTTTGTTGTGTCCAGATTAATGCCACAAGGTGCTATGACCAATTTAATTAACAGAGACTTATAAACTAACTTCTTACACTGTTTTACATATTCAGCATTCATCAATCCACACTGTCATTAGTTAATGATGAAAAGAGGGAGTTGTTTCTAGATTAAACAATGAAAGATGCGAACTAGCATATTCATTCAATTAAAGAAGTATGCAGATGAGCATGTTGAAAGAAAACCCACCTTAACACCAGGCTTTATATGTTGAATCCTCCACTAGTTTTCATCACAGTCTCATTATCTGAAACTTCTCTGTTGTTTTCTAATTGAAAGAACACCTGCTCTTCATTGCTTATTGAGTTTTCTGTTTTCACTTGCTCTTAGTAACGTCCCTAAAGACCAATTGCTACATTATATCCTTAAAATTGCTCCTTCAGCAGCCTGGATAGGCAATTATCTTGGAAAGAGGAAGTTAAGTCAAAGTGTTCAGAATTTGTGTCTGAGGTTTCTTAAATATGACCTATGTAAGGACTAGGTCTTTCTGAGGGAGATAAATGATAATGAGATCTCCCCACTATTGAGGGAACCCGCCTGAGGCTGAAAAGAAAGATGTGCATGTCTAGCATGACAAAATATTCTGACAAAACCTGGGAAGCGATTAGAAAATGTACAGAGATTTTGAATTTCAAACTTAATTTTGATTAGCGAATATAGTAGATGTTATATAAGTGATTTATACTCATAGACACATTATAGTTGGATAAGTTCAAATTAAAACAGTCAAATAAATCTCAATGAATGTTAACATTGAAAAGATTAAATGAAAGAAGCCATATTGGGGTTTTAGATTTTTTTCTATAAAGCATGTATTTTAAGAGATTTAAACAACACGTTTGCCAAGATGTATGTTTTTCAGATTATTATTCTGTGTATTTTTTTATGCAACAAAATAGGAATTCCTGCTTAGCTGTAATGAAAGTATTTTATAATTCTGGAAAGGAAAAATAAGTACGTTTTATATTATGAATTATTTAATTGTAATAGATGCTTTTAATGCTATTTTTGATGCATAACTTTTTTACATTAAAAAATTAACTTTTAGATGGCCTGTCATCAATTTTGATATACCAAAGTGAAAATTATGAGAGGCTAAAGTGACTATGCAAAAGCCTTTTGACAGTGGAATCAAATAGGGACACATTTTTAAGATAATGGCGGTAACAGGAAAATTTAAAAGTAGTTGGAATTTTTTAAGATCTAAGAGTATATGGCACAATATAATTTTGTGTTCCTCATAACTACTATCTGACCTGCTTAGAATAGTTCTTTTTTTCCTGGGAATATTGGAGTAATTATACATTACAGGTTTTCCATCTTCTTATGACATAAAATATCATTACCTGATTTGGAATGTAAAGGTATGCATTTCAAGTTAAGTATTTTCTCAGTTTTATTACTCTAATCCTCTGAAAAGTATTTGTTTTAAAATGTAGATAGATTTCTATGTTCTGTGAATTATGTAATCTATGCAAGATTATAGCATTTAGGACACTTTATAGTAGTAGTTGAGTGCATTTTTCTCTAAGCAGATTGACACTATACAGAATATAGGAATATAGTGGAGAATCCTTTCAAGTAATACTTAATATAATTATGATTGTCCTAAAAGTCTATATTAGAAATTCAACATTTTAACCAATATAATAATTTTTTATTCAAATCTTTATTGGTACATTGTAAATACACATCATCATGTAATTCAACATTGAGAGTTTGTACCAGAATATGACATGACTTGATTCTCATTTTTCCCCTTCCCCCACCCACCCTGCAACTCTCCACTTCCTATATACATGAGCTTTATTTCCTTTTTTTATTACTATCATATTCTTTTCCCCTCATTATTTACACCTACACTCTCTTTCCTTTTAAATATTTTCTACTTCATAATATCAACTATACATACCAGAACTCATTTATATCTTATTTTTCTCACACCAGAGAAAAGGTATGATATTTAGACATCTTGTGATCTACTTATTTCACTTATAAGAATTTCCTCAAGGTACAACCATTTGAGTATGCATGACTCAATCATATCATTTTTAATGGCAGAATAATACTCCATTCAATAAAAGAACCACATCTTCTTTATCCAGTCCCCTCTTGATGTACACTTTGGTTGTTTCCAAATTTAGCAATCACAAACTGAGCTGCTATAAAATTAGTGCACAAATGTGGCTGTGATATGAATATTTTAATTCTTTTGTGCATATACCTAGTAGAGCAATGACTAGGTCAAATGGGACCTCCAATGCTAGCTTTTTGAGGAATCTCCACACTAACTTCCACAGAGGCTTGTAAGAGTCTACACTCCCACCAACAGTGTACAAAGATTCCTTTTTCTCCACAGCCTCGCCAACATTTGTTGCTAGGTAATTCTGAAATAGTAGGCATACTTTGTGGAATCAGATGAAATCTCAGTGTTGTTTTCATCTGCACTAATCGGATGACCATTTGAATATTTGGGATAAAATGTTGAATATTTCTTCATATACTTCTTAGCTGCTTTTACTTCTTCCTCTTAAAAGTATATGTGCATTTCAGATACCCATTTTTGAATTGGGTCTTTAGTCACCTCATCTTTGACAAAGGAGCCAATAATCCTCAGTGGAGGAAAGATAGCCTCTTTAACAAATAGTGCTGGAAAAGCTGTGCTTTATCTTACCAATATTAATTGAAAAAGTTGTATCCTTTTAGGTAGCATTTAGATAATTCTCTTTCATCTTTATTTCTATGCATTTATACTTTATATCTATATGTGGATTCCATGTAATAGAACATATTATGAAATATCCATGGAACTATGAGCACATTATTTCATCTCTAGTGCCACCTTGTTTAAAGCAGATAATAATTCCTGCCTTAAAAAAAATTCTTGAGAGATTTCAATGGCGTTATTATTATTAAAATTACACCCTATCTCAGATATACTGGTAGATAACTTGGATTTTTTAGATTCTTTTAAAACAGAAGCAAGGTTTTCTGTATAACCTTGGAAGGAAAATTCATAGAAAACATATTCTAAGTTTCAAACAATTAAAATATGAACTCAGTTTTGGAAAATATTCTGTTTATGAGGTGGGAACTACTACTAATTAAATGTAAAGCAAATTTTACAACAAATGAAAGCAAGTTACTTGAGTGAGGTAGATTTTTGATTGCAACTATACCTGTCACTGGCAAAGTAATCAATTTTGCTGCAATATGCTTTATCTATATGGGGAATAAATAATGGCATCACTGGCCATTTCTAGTGATCTTCCATTAAGGAAATTACTTCTTACTGTGTGCCTCTTCTGTGTGGCTTTTTAGCTATTTTGTTTTCTTTCTTTATACAGAGGAGATAAACAATATTAAGTAGAGCCATAAAATTATTTAGTAGGTAAGAAAGAATTTAAGTTAAATGTTTCCAAAATTTCAGAGAATTATGAAACTGATCAGGTAGGCAAGAGAACTGCAAGACTTTTATTAGTCTATGTATCTTGATAAGTATAGTGTTTTGAAAAAATTCCACTTTAGTTGTGAATTCATTAAACATACAACCTCTCTCAGAGCAAATATGTTTTCTGTTTCATAAGTCTTTTCAAAAGTATCTAGAAAATTTTAGAATCTCTTCACCTTCTTGTTTTTAGCTCTTTCTGTCTTATGTTTTTTTTTGTCAGCTACTTCTCCTTTTCTTCCTTTTACTTACCAAATTTTCAAACTGAGTGATGGAGAAATACTGTGTCCCTTTGTTCAATAAATCTTGCCCCCCAAGCTCTTGGCATCTGCTGTAGAACCCTGCCTTCTTCAGGCTTCCTGACCTGCAGAACGCTGAGTACAATGAGGTGTGTCCCTCGCTTCCATCTCCCTGTCCCTTGGTCACTGCTGCACTATCTATGGTGTCTCCCACTCTCCCTGCATGGTCTCCATGCTCTGATTTCTCCAGCATGCTTCTTCTCCTCGGTGCTTCTGCTTTTGTCACTAGTTGTCTCCAGTCTCCTATTAACTAAATGTGAATATCATATCAGGTCAAGTCCAGCCTTCTAAAGTTTTATACTTCATGCAGTCTCAGGATGTAAAAGTTAATCCCAGAAAATAATTTCCACTACCTATCCAGTCCTGTCCTCTTTCAAATATCCCACCGGTCGGTGATCACCTGAAACTGCTCACTAGCAACTTAACCCAGAAATAGAGCTCTGTTTTTCCATCTTTCGTAAAGACTTCTTTGACCACCCTGACATAAAGGAGTCTTTGGCTCTACCAACCATTTATAATGAATAAGCACTTCTGTGATCTGAGAACATGTGTCACTATTACCTTGATATTTTCTAAGGAAGATATTTTTATAAAATAAATCTCTCCCTAAAATTTTATTTTAGATGTGCTTGTTTCTATTTGCTTATTTAGAACAAAACACTTTAAATAAAAGGACCATTTTTATTCATTTTTTTAGTCATGTGTATATGTGTGTGTGTGTGTGTAAGCTTTTAGAGATATGACATGCAATAAAACATGTTCTTTTCTACACACAGTGCTACTGAGTAGTAGATAAATAATTGTCCAGATTGTCTTAAATATTATGACAGTTTGCATGAGCTGTAATTAAGAGAAAAGGAGAGATGACCAATATTATGAGGAGGGATTAGTAAGTCTGGGAAGGCATTAAAAAATAAAGCAATGCATAAAATAAGTCCAAAGAACCAAAGCTGTCTAAAGGCGAGAATAGACAGCTATTATAACTAGTCAGGATTTTTAAAAACAGTAATTCTGCTCATAGACCTTTCTGTTTTCTCACAGAAGATAAACTTAAAATAACAAAAAATGGTCAATATTTTCATTGCATATTACCTTAATATATTCTGAAATAAATTTCAATAAATGAGGGAAACTTCAGTTTTGAGGAAAAGGCTGAATAACACAGAGTAAATATATAAATTCTGTTTGTGTGGTGAATAAAAGAGCTGTAAAATAGTAGTTATTTCACTTATTTTTAAATCATTGTGATTTCTTGGGTATTTTCTTTGATGGAAAGGGAAGTGATTGATCCTGAAGCACTAGCTATATTACATGTGCTATTTCAGCTAAATCACATATATTTTTAAAAAATGACTTTCCTGATGGCTGCCTGACAAGATCTTGGCACTTCGTTTGTTCTCCCTTTAATTTGCACTGATTCCTTCACTTGCTATAACAACCATGTGAAATATGTGAATGCTACATTTTTATATCTGAAAAAAATAACTTCAGTTTCCTACAGTAAAACCAATTTAGGTTTAAGTAGCCTGTGGCATTTGCATGAAGAATCAATGTGCTCTTCTCTATGGTTAAATCTACAAAGCTAAGCTCTTGTTTTACACCAGTCCTGTGTATTTTACTCGAGCTGAGCCTGATATAATTGTATATTATGAAACTGCAATTGCATCAAAGGGTTTGCATATTCAGACTAGACACTGGAATAATTGATAAGCCACATAAAAAGCCCATTATCATAGATTTTTGTTATCTCCAGTGATAATAGAGATAAAAGTCTAAAGAATGCTTTGAAACCTTCAGAAAATACACTTATACTTGAATTTGATGAAAATAGTTACCATAAGCCAATACTGTTTCAGAGAGTGGAATGGACCACAAATTTACAGAAAATAATCCAAGGCAGAATGTAATAGTCAAGAGGGATTTTGCGATTACAGATGAAGGTTTGTGTCTTACCTTAGCTTATTACAATGCTATGATACTGGTGTGTTATTTTAATTTCCTCATGAAACAATGTTAAACGTTCCTATAACTTAAGACTATATGGAAAGTGTTTAGTTGTAGAACCTGCTTCAGAAAGATTCCTATTGAGGATGCTGTTCTTCAAATATTAACAGTGGTAAAGATATTACATGTTTGCAATATTTTCAACCTTGCTGTTACTGGAGATTTAGGGATGGGATTTTGGACTGTGGATTGGCATCCAGTGGATTGCGTGGCATTTTGGTACTGTAATCTCATCTTCTTGCACTTTACAGAGAAGTCTCTAGTACCAGAAAGGCGTTAGCCTCGGAAACACGAGGTGAACAGATCTCTAATTATCATAGTCATACATGACCAGTGAAAGATATAAATGCCTTAGGAATGAACCTTCAGAAGAATAGTATCTGAAAGTAATGTTTCTAATACTGACTTGATTGGCTTGATATTTTATGTATGTGCCTGCCTCTTATTGAAAAAATAAGAGCCATCTGGGAGGTAGAGAAATGAAAACATTTTGAAAAATATCCCCTTTGTCTGTATCTTGATTTGCAAATACATTATCAAAAGGGAAAGAAGTTCACATTCTATGGATTACGATGTTTCTTTTTAGTTGCGTAGCTGCAGTGGTGAGCGTGACTATGCCGGGTTGGAAGGGGTGGAGCAGCTTCCCAAACCCCTGAACGCTGTGTCCAGAGCTGAGACGCGCCTTGAAATGCAGTGACATCGGGGACTTGAGTGGTTCCCCTGCTCCTAGAGCTTCAGCGTGGACTCGAGTTCACATCTACTAACTGCGTCTTTTGTCGAGTTACATTTCTCCAGGGACACTTCTTCATCTGCGAGACCAGGGTATGGTTAATACTTGTCCTACCCCGCTGGATTATTATGAGATTAAATCGGATGACAGATGATTAAATATGAAGAAAGCTCGAGGAATCTGCAGGTGCTTGGTGGACCTTCTGTTCTAGTTTTTTTGAAAATGGATCTTGTTGAGAACACATGAGAGTGGTTTCACGGTGATGATCAATTGAAAATTCCTAGGAAATTAGTGTAGCGGCCTTCGGGGTGGGACAGTGACAGTGCTTCTAGGGATGACTGGTGTGTGGGACTGCGCAAGGGGGCGGGACCGAGCTGAACGCAGAGGGCACCGTGTCATAGGGCAGGAGCCAAGGTAGCAAAGGCACAAGAAGAAGCAACACTTGAAGGCATAGACACAGGTGAGGGCTTCAGGATAGAACTCCAATGGCCCCAAAATGACATCTAAGATAAGCAAATGAGAGATTATGTGAAATTAAACAATTTATCACAGCAAAGGAAACAGCACAGAGAAGAGAGAATCTACGAAATGGGAGAAAGGTTCCGGCGGTGACTCTTCTGACCGAACACCGATATCTAAAATATACAAAGAACAAAACCCACTTCGGCTGCATCTCGGCTCTGGACACAGCGATATCTAAAACATAACTAAACCCACTTCGGCCCCAAGAAGCACATGACCCATTTAAAAAATGGGCAAATGAAATGAATAGACATTTCTCAAAAGGAGAAGCACAAATTCCCTATGCCAATCAGTGGGTGAATAGACGCGGAAAATGTAGTGTTTATAGAAAATGGAGTGTCACGCTACCATGCGGAAAGATATACTTGAGGTATTTGTAGATAAATGCAATTTGTGAACATCATTTTAAGTAAAATAAGTGACACAATTATATATAAATACAAAACAAAATATAAGTGAAACAAATAGGGGAGAGAAGTTTAAATTCTTCTACTTATTGCATACTTTATTGTTTCAAATATATTTTAATATATATGATAACCTATTTCATTCATATAAATGCAAAGGGAAAATAGCTGAGAAATTTCCAGATGTAATAAGCTTTGTATTTTGTTTACATCTTTTCAAATGGCCTAGTACTAGTTCTATCTTTTCCTAGTATTATTTCTGAGAATGGGTAGGCTGATGGGGAGTGTAGAAGGTAAAATGGACTTTGGGATTAAACAGACATAGCGTTGTGTCTCAGTCCAGCTGTAACACGTCTTTTGTCTCCAAAGATGGTTCTTGTAATCCAGGAATATTGTCAAGAGAAAATGACCACCTCTGGCTTGTGCTTTGCTCTCTCACCATTTAATCTGTCTCACACCTGTGGGACAGAAAAGGGTTGTCCTGTGTGGCTACACTTACCAGAAATGAGCCCGAAGAGACAAGCAGGGAGGCCCAGTTCTGTAGCTTTTTCTCCCACACCAGGCCTTCCCTGCCTGCTGCCAGTCCTACAGGCTTCTTGTCTGTCTTGGATATCTGCTGTTTGAATTCCCAGAACTCAGCTCTTCTGTAGTTTTATAATGTTCACAGCATCAAGCTATATCACATCCTGATGTCTTGTGGGAGGTTTCTATGATTGCCAGGAACAGGATGGAAAATCGGAGGGCTAGAAAAAGTCTTGTGAAATTCTAAAGAGGTTCTTACTGAATTTTTCAAATTTTTAGTAACCAGAACTAATTTACTTAGAAAGCTTTACTGAGTCTGAAGCCACAGATGTAAATCAACGTCTGTACCCTCAGTACCGACTTTAGAGTTGAAGATTTAGTATAGGAACTTGAGAAATTCCACCAAGCATATTCCCAGATGGTTTACATTGGTTGAAGAGACACACATTCCCACAGACATGGTCTTTTTTTTTTTTTTGAGACAGGGTCTCACTTTGTAGTTCAGGCTGGCCCAGAGCTCAGCCTCAAACTTGTATGCATGGCCACCATTGTATGTGGTTACCCGGGGATTCAAACCCAGGTCTTTGGGCTTGCAAGAACCACTGAGCTAAATCCCCAGCTCAGACATGGTCTTTTTAAAAAGCAAGACATTTTAGGTGTACATTATAACCACATTCAATGAAAAAGTCTACCTGTACATGATAAATCTTGAGTCTCATTTTTCTCCATTTCCCGGCACTCCTTTCCACCACTCCAACACTCTGTGTACATAGCTTTGTTTCTGTTTTTTTCCTTTTTATCTGCAGATTTATCATTTCCTTCTTTGCTTTTTCCTGCTTGCCCTCCTTAACTTTTCTTCCCCTTTGAACACTTTCTTCCTATTTGACACCTGTTAGGTCCTTTCATCAAATAATTTTTTTCCAAATAATAAAAAGTGAGTACTCAATTGGATGTACTTTCAGGACATTCCCGTAAGTGAAATAAATAGATCATAAATGTGTAAATATCACATCTGTTCTTTGGTAGGAGAAAATGAAGATGTAAATTAATTTTATATATATATATAGTAGATATTGTGAAATAGAAAATATTTAAAAGGAAAGAGGGCATAGGAGTAAATAATGAGAGCAAAAAGAAGGTGATAGTAATAAAAAAAAGGAAACAAAGCTTATGTATACAGTGGGTGGGGGAAGGGGAAAATGATAATAGAGTCATGTCACATTCTGGTACAAACTCTGGTCATATTTTGGTACAAACTTGTATTTTCATCATATTGTCTGATGAGGTAGAGAAAAATGACAAACACTTTTAAGAAGTGCTGATACTATTTTACCTAAAGACATCAACCACCATTTTTTGGCTTAAGTTTGATGCTTCACAGAAATGGTTTCATAATATCATTTAATTTTTATTGAGATCTACTTTTCTGAAATAATAAAGTATATGATTTCCTTCTCTTGAAGGTAATTATTAATTTCTACTTTTATATTATGGACAGGTATTAGCAAACCAAATTTCTATGTTATTGTCTGCAGAGGTTTATCAGCTGGTTTATTTCATACTTATAAAATAATCTATTCATTCTCTTTCTAATTCTAAATGGAAACTGTGATTTTCTTCATCCTTTTTCTTCTGGCTGAAGATCATAATTAGCTATAACTCAGGAGTGGTGCAGAATGACAGTGACTTTGAGAACACATGGATCATTTTGATCTCATAAGCAATGATATTGCTCTACATTATTACACAAATTTAAAAGATTAAAACTTAAGCATTAAACAGAAATAAATTCTGTGTTTAATGATGATTAAACTACCTTAAAGATTGAGGGAATGATATTTATGATGTAGAGGGAAATTGAGCTCAGGCTTTTGCCATTTACCGCCATCCTGGACATATTGCACAGTTTAAAAAAAACTAATAATGGAATTAAAAATGGAAATTGGTAAAGAAACATTTGTTATATTAATAAAGATATGATTAAATGAAAGAATGAATATTAAATACACTTCCATATTTTGTCAAAATTCCAGAATTTTGATATTATTTTTATACAAAACTTCAAAGTAATAATTCTAAAGTTTTATGAAACTTTGGTACCTTGTTTGAGCAAAGAAAATCATGAGGTATATCATAAATAAACTATGACATTGACATCTAGATATTAGAATTTTCAAAAGACAGCTTAGTTTAAAGATATATACTAAATATAGCTGGAAGGCATGCATATTTATAATCCAAGCACTCTGAAAATGAGGCAGAAGATTGAGAGCTGTAGGGCAGTGTGGGCTCATAGGAAGTTGAAGAGCCTCCTGGATTAGAGTGAATTCTTGTCTCAAAAGATAAATCAATGAATACATATAAAGAAAGGAAGAAAGAAAGACTGAAAGACAGAAACAGAAAGAAGGGAAGAAAGAAAAAAAGGAAGGAAGGAAGGAGGGAGGGAGGTGAAAGGGAGGAAAGAAAGAAACTACATTGCATATATTTTATTCTTCTGCAAACCCATACTTTCCTTGAAGCTCAAGTCGGGCTGCATGTTGATTTTCATGGTAAGAAAGCACAGTGGGAGGTAAAGAGCCAGAGTTCTAGAGTCACGCTGGGCTTGCTCCTCTGCTAGTAACCCTGCCACCTTCAGCTCCTGGCTTCCTTTCCGCTTAACACTGCATTAGCTGGGCCTGACACACAACAGCTTTGGAGGAAATACAGCTATTAACGTGGTTGTTGTTGTGGTTTGTATTGAAAGGTGCATTCAAGTGATTTCTTTTAGGAGATATAAAAAATAACATGTAAATCTCTATTCAATAGATATGCATTCATTTGAGTTATTTGAAGTTTTAAAGCACAGTAAATCCTACTTGCAAAAACCAGTCCAAATTAATTTGGAACTTTAAAGAATGGCATTTTGTAACTTAATTTTCAATAGCTTGTCATCAGATTATCTTGTGATATTATATCAGTTTACCATAGAATGACAGAGGATATGTCCTGTATTCTCTGTGAGGTTCTATATATAGTATTATGGAATGATATGTTAAATATTAATATTATAAAAGAATTATGTGAAATTTCTGATTTGAAGTCTTCTCCATCATTGTTGAGGTGTTTGATGACAAGTAAATTACTTGGACCAATACACCTCTTGAAGTCATAATAAAATCATATTTTGATGTGAAAATGCAGAGATTAAAATTTAACAAACTGCTTATTTTTACATTTATAGTTATTCTATTTAAAGACCTAAATATAATTATAGATTTAATAATATATCCACACTTGGGATTCTCTTAGACAGTTCCAAATTATCTCATTTTCTACACACACACACACACACACACACACACACACACACACACCTATATTCTATAGATTGAAAATTCTTAATCTGAGTGTACTAAATCCAAAATTCTCCAAAATTCAAAACTCATCAAAGGCTAAGGTGACACCATATATGATACTGTCTGATCACTGAATGTATAAAAATGTTTCTTTATACAGAAAAGTACAAAATATTATTAAAATTACCTTTAAGCTGTGTGTATAAGGTGTATATGAAGCATAAATGGATTTCATGTTTATACTTAGGTCTTCTCTCCAAGATAGATATTTCACTATAACTGTATACATATTTTTAAAATCTTGAAAAATTCTGAAATTTTTGACATTTCTGATTTCAAGCATTTCAAATATGGGATATTTATAAGGATGTATTTCTCCATAATGGTCTATATATAGATATATAATATATATTAGTATAGATGTTTATATTTATGCTCCCCTAAATACGGACAAGTGACATAATTATAATTAACAAGAAACCCTATTTTTCTATGACATCACACTTACATTGAAGGATTTGAGACTTCTTTTTCCTTTTGAGTCATGGGCCTCTGAATCTACAGACCCCACTGCGTAAAGAAACCGATAAGTCCTAAATCTACAGCTGTGGTGTGACCTTGGCCATCTGTCATTTCCTCCCTCAAGCCTATTTTTCAAGCTTAGTTTACTAGAATTTTCACTTCCTAGAGTTATATCCAAAATTTCAGTAAGTTTCCGAATTTGATAGATTTTTGATAGTTGCACATTTTCACTTGTATTTCAATACATGTTTTCTTTTAAGTGTTTAGTGATATACATTCATATCCTAAGTATTCAAATTATGTACAGACTAAGAAGTCAGAGGTGTAAAGTGGTTTTAATTTGGCTCTTACAATATTATAATATTGGAACTATACAATTCTGAAATGCCTTAAAAATATTCCAAGCAGACTTTAGGCCTTTAAGACAAAAAAGACTTTTCACCTGTTTCAAATTTTATTTGTTTAATGTAAACATAGGTGTACATATCCCAACAGTATATTTCATAGAATTAGAGAAAATAATCTAAAAATTCATCTGGAATCAGAAGAGATCTAGAAGAGGAAAAGCAATTCTAGGCAACAAAGGCATGGGGAGAGATATCAAAATCCTCAATTTGAAACTACACTCTAAAACCACTGTGATAAAAACAGCACAGCACTGGCGAAAAAACACCCTCAAGGATCAATGGAACAGACTGAGAAATGCAGAAACAACTCCAGACATACTACACCACCTCATCTTTGACAGAAGAGCAAACACTTTCAGTGAAGAAAATATAATCTCTTTAACAAATGGTGCTTGACAAACCGAGTTTCAACCTTCCAAAGATTCAAACTACACCTGCCTCTTCTACCATGCATTAAATTGAGATAAAAATGAATTAAAGATCTAAATATTAAAACTGAAAAACTAAAACTGCTGGAAGGTAGGTGAGGTGGAACTCTTGGAGACACAACAGTGGGGAAAAACTTTATGAACAAAACTCAGCAGCATAGGAGATAGCAGGAATAATCAACAACTGGGATCTTATCTTATTGAAAAGCTTCTATGCAGCAAGAGAAATCACCAACAGAATGAGAGGACAACCTATGACATGGGAAAATTTTTTACCAGCTCTTCCTCGGACAAAGGTCTACTATTTAGAATATATAAAGAACGTTAAAAAATCAGACTTCCAAAATTGAAAGACCCAATTCAAAAGTAGGCATTTGAAATGAACACATTTATTTATTTAATTTTAAAAACTGATTTTATGTACTATCTATCTATCTATCTATATAGATAGATAGATAGATAGATAGATATAGATATTATGATTACAACTGACATTGAGAACCTGTACCAGTACGTGACATGACTTAATGCTCATTTTTCCCATTCCCTTCTCCCCACCTCCATATACATAAGTCTGTTTCCTTTCTTTACCATCAGATTTTATCTTTTCCTTCTTTACTTACCCCTAGCCTCCCTTTCTTTTGAATATTTTCTTACTATTTCACATTACCTTCAATACAATTTAGAATTCATTTATATCTTCAGTACCTCATACCAGAGAAAAGATACAGTATTTACACAGATGAAGAAGTAAAAGCAGTAAAGAAATATATGAAAAAATATTCAGCATTACAGATTATTTGAGAAATGGACATGAAAATAACACTGAGATTCTACCTTACTCCAGAACAAATGGTGGTTATTGAGAAATCAACCAGTAATAAAATGCTGGTGAGGCTGCTGGGAGAAAGGAAGCCTTCTCCACTGCTGGAGGGAATGTAGACTGGTGCAGCCACTGTGGAGATTCCTCAAAAATCTAGGATCAGGGGTCCCATTTGATGCTGCTATTTCCTTCTACGTACTTTCATGAAAGAATTAGGAGCATCATACCACAGCGACATACCTGCTTCCTTTTCTAGTCTTCTTCTTCTAATGCTAATCCTCACGTCTCTTTGATTGCACTGGGCTACCTCAGATAATTCAGGATTATCTCCCTGCCTCGGTACCACTGAGTTGATCCCTCATAATTCCTTTGCCAGTGCAGATGACATTTTCCTAGATTCTTGGAATATGTTATGAGTATCTTGGTAAGGAAGGCAGGATGCATTATTGAACTCAATGCATACGTCCTAAAACAATATTTGTTTGACAGTATACTCTGCCTGACTTTTGAATGGGACTCTATGCTCACTCTGCGTGAACTTAGTAGGCATTGATTCTTAGAGTATTTCTAAGAATAGAACTATATGCAGCTCACAGTGTGTGTGTGTGTGTGTGTGTGTGTGTGTGTGTTTGTTTGTTTGTTTACATGTACATATATTTAAATGTGATGGGGAATATTTCAGGTCAGTAATCAATGAGAAAGGAAAGTACTAAGACCAGGTAAAACTTTCTGTAAGTATGAAAATCTATGTTTGGTTGAAACACTATTTTGCTTTAGAAAAATCCCATTAGGGTCAACTCAGAAAACATTAAATGTTAACAGCCCTGATTTTATTGTAGGCAAAGTGAAAATAGCTTCCTCAAGTCTTATAAATAGAGAAAAATATGTTTTCACAATTCATATCATCCAGTAATTGAGTGGAAGGGGGCCTCTGAGAATGTGCCCTGGCTTTTTAAACTACTCTATCATTAACAGATGGCTGTTTGTGGAGTGGCAATTTGAAGGTAATGGCTTAAATGTGTCTTAAAGTGAAGCTCTTGGTTATAAATGCTAAAACTAAGTAGGCCTTGGTTTGTTCTCCGCATGTCAACAAAACTGCAGATCTCATATAGAGCCAAATGGTTCTACCAAGGTAGAATAACACCTCCACACAGTGTCCTCCTTTTAAGTCGTCACATGTCAGCACCAGCGACTCCTCAGCTTGAGCTGGGATTGTGCAGAATTCTGAAAATGAGTACTTAGAATAATGCAGGAGAATATGGTCGCCATGAACAGATCATCTGTTTTCCAGTTCTTTGTTCTAACATTTTTTAATTGTAAGCACTTCATTGTATCTCAAGTTCTTTTGCTGCTTTTTTTGCAATTGGCAAATTGTCATTTGAAAGGATCTATTACGTAAGCTGGTCTCAAAATTAGATCAGTTAATTTCAGGAGAGTGCTTCAAAGAATACTTGAATGTAAAAAGCGATCAGTAAAAATAAAAGTAACAGTAATTCAATCTAATTTTCCAGTGTGTAACGCTTGTGAATTTACCATCATTAGTGTTTTGGATTTAAAATGTTCAGTATTCTTGGTTAGGGTTAAATTATTTTTAACGATGTATTCAATCAGTTTTCCATATTCCTGGCAGTTATATCCATCCAATGAATATGTTCTGTAAATAATGTTGCAGTGTCTATTTTAGGAAATTTGAGAGACAAAATAACACCCGGAATGAGGTCAAACGGCCTGAAGGAAGTTGATTTGTTCTATCTCCACTGCCATTGGCCTTGTGTAAACTGAGGAGTGGTCAATCCTGTACCCCATTTCCATTTCTGCTCCTGAGACATATTGTTTTATTGGAGAAAACTTTAGTCGCAATGATTTAATGATTTTCCCTAAGTGGCAAAAATGTGCCTGTTGTCATGTCACTTTTTAATTTTTTAAAATAAGTACATATTTGCAGTACATAGTAATTGTATTTATCTTAGAGAATTGATACATGCAAAAATACATCCTAATTTTGTTTTATTTTTCATCCCCTTTTCTCCCTCCATGCTCCTTCCAGCTATTGGTCTCCTTCCCACCTGCAGAAGCTCTGTATAAGTCTGTTTCTTTATCTAGGAATCATTATTTCATTGCATTTATTGAACGTCAGCTTTCCTTTATATAACTAGCTTTTAAAACCTCGACTAAACAAAGCAGTTCAGCCTATTTTTATTTTCTTGGAATGAGAAACCACAAGGACAAAAAGCCCAGCAGAATTTCCTCAAAGCAGCTCAGAATTCTCTCTGAAGTGAGTTGTGAGGGAGAAGAGACTTGAATGGAAGCAATAATTTTAGAAGCGGTGCAAGACCGAAATAAAAAATCACGGAACTTCGTAGTTGTGAATATGGCGTGTTTTATACAGATTTTGTTGGTTTCAACAAACCATCAAGCGTTGTTTCTGAGACTGGTCTTTATAGCTTTCCCTCCAAACAGTGAAGATTTGAAAATTCAAATTTTAAAGTTGTGATAAAGGATGAAGAGGTATTTTATTTTAATAATAATTATTATAACCATTAATACACATTGACTGATTAATCTGACATTTTCAGGTTGTGATCACGTCTTCCTTTCCACACTCCCCCATCTACCTTTCTCTCCCCTCCTCTGACTCTCAGGAGTATTTTCTGTGCATGCTTAGTCAAAATGACTAGAAGATATTTATATGCAATGATGCAATTCTTCTTTCAAAATATTTTTGTAGCATATCTTATTTGCTGAAAGAAAACAAGCTGTTATATTCCAGCATGTAGCACGTTGATTTCAAAATTAGTTGTATTTCAAGAGAAATTAGTATTCACGCTGCAAATTTCTTTCCAAATTACTGATCAAAGCAAAGCTTCAGAGAAGCTAAAGCTGTGTTTACATCATTTCCATGGAGCTGACTCTGGAAAGAATAGGTGGACATCACCAGGGCAGCTCTTTGGGCATAGGGATTAGGGACACAATTTTACATGGAGGAAGAAATAGCACAAAAACCAACAATGTACTTTGATCAGGTAATATTGTCATTTTTGAGGGAGGCTTACTGTACTATAGTGAAAAGCACTGGAAATATTAATAGCTTCTCTCACAGAGCTCCTGTAGTTTAGTAGGTTCCAAGTGCTTCATACATATAAACTCATTAAATTTTCACCAGCCTTTTGATGTTGATTGTACTTTAATGCAATGTTTCAGATGAGAGAACCCAGGTACAGTTTCCCCCCATGAATCTGGCCCCTTAATCATGCTACCTTAGAGTCTGAGACATTGGAAAGATATTTTTCTTCTAGAATTTTTTCCCCCTTAACAGTTTTTTATAGTTAAATGGATAGGACTCATTGTTGTCAAAATTTGTAAACAAAGATTTTACTCTTCTTCACAAATGAAATAATACTTCTTCATTGCTTTTATTTCTAAGGTATTATTTATGCACATTTCTATGGAAAAACTTCTGTGGCACATTTCTTAAATATTAGTCATTTTTGTGTCCCTTGTTGTTTATTTTCTCCAATGCACACAGCCCCTACTTTCCAACTGTGATAAGTAAATATTTTTTGACAATAATAAGTCAGAGAAAACATTTTGTACCATGAGAATTTGAGATCTAGCATGTCTTAAAAATAATCAAGCTTTTTTGTTTAAAAATTTGAAGCCTTAATTCAAGTTGTTTTCCAGGTTAACTGCTTTCATTTAAAACATTTAAGCAATGACATTCAACTAATTAAATATATTTTCAATATCATTTTTTATGATAAGTTTTACCTGTCTGGAATAGTACAGTAGCGATTGTGAAATGAATACAAGATACTTTCTTTTAGAGTATAAATGATTTGGACATTAAATTGTTCATAAAGAAATTTAAATTTTTTCATGTTTTGAACAATGGATTTATTTAAATTTAGACTTTTGTAATTCATTAGATGGAATTGTATAGCCTGGAGAAATAAAGCCAAAAGCTGTTAATTAGATTGTTTACATATATTGCATAATTACTGCATGTTGTATTTGATCTAAATTACAGTTATGACTATGCTAATGAATATGTGTAATTTTCACTTTGTGATATTATATTCCTCATTTTTTTTATGACAGAACTTTAAGAACAAAATGATAGGAATGAGATTAGGCCAGCTGAGTGCTACATTCATGGATGGTCAATGCTTGAGAAAAATTATTTACAAATTATTTAAAACTTAAGTAAATAACTGTATTCTTTTTCAAACTGTTATTGAACTCAAATCACTAGTAGTCATTTAGTTACTATGAACTATTTTGAAACACTATTTCTAATGTTATTATTAATAAAGATGACTTGGTATAAAATAGCCAGTCCTCAGTGATGATTTTCTAGCTGCAAAGAATTATTCTTTAAGAAACTAAAACATAAACATTGTACACATACATGCACATGCACACAATGATAAACAAGAAACATTTACATGAGAAATTGGATCTTTGCCACTGCTTGCCAAGTATCTGAATAGATTCAACCTATATGCTTATGTAATTCTTCAGGCCAACAGGAGCCAGGCTTTTGAGACAGGCTGAACCACTCTTTCAACAAAGTTTCTCTGTAACTGGGCAGTGTGTTGTTTCTGATATTTGGCCTTCTTGTCTGCTTCTCTGATTAGACTGTCATTTCAGGCCAGGGGCTTCATTTTGCTTATCCATCACTCTCTTTTCTGAGCTTGGACATGCACAATGCATGGTAGATGCCCAATATATATTGCACTGGAAAGCTCCCTGTTATTTTATTTTTTTATAGTACTGGAGAATGAACTCAGGGCTTTAAAAAAAAGCTACATCCTCAGGACTTTATAGAAAAAAATTTTGTTTGTTTTGGTAACATGGTTTTGTGAATCATTATATTGTCCAGGTTGGCTTTGAATTTGCGGCCTCATCTTCTCAGAGTGCTGGAATTATAGGTAGGCACCATAACTCTTACCTGATACTAACAGTTTGAAGGAGGCTTTCCAAGAAAACATTCACTCAGGATGTCGTGAGTCCTCTCATCCAATATATTTATTTTGTGCAATAATCCTAAATTAATCCAACATACAAATAAAAATCAATGTGTATATCCTGATCACATTCTTTAACATGATAGGACTTCTAATTAACTGTACTATCTCCCAGCACTGAGTTTTCACTATTATTTCCTTTAAAAATGCAGTGAACAATATCTTTAATATAGATTCTCTACTGCTAAACTGCAGGAAACACAACAATATAATAATGGAAATATGACTAAGGTTATAAGCCTCTTCAGGTATCAACAGATACTTGCATTTTGTGACTATGTGCTGTGTCCTTAACATTTTTTTGTAGTTTCTTCCTGATCTGAGCCCATATCTGTACTATGTTGTTGATATTTAAATAATGGTTGAATGGAAAAAATGGAATTGTTAACATGAAGAAAAGTTGTTGTTATCAAACTATCTTCCAGCTTCTTTCTTCTTTTTGTCTTTCCTTTCCGTCTCTCCTTTTCAAATTAACATCTCTTGATACAACAAGAAAAACTATGTTAAAACAAACACATAATGCAAAAAAAAATCAGAGGGTATATGTATTATTCTTCATGTAAAAATGGCATATTGGAATATTTTAACACATTAATTGTTTACATGCAAATAAATTCTGCTAAGTACCAGTGATGCTTATCTGTCTCTTAAAACAAGCACAACAGAACTTTCACTTGGAAAATGTTTATAGTATTTAGAGCTATTCTTTCTAGGAAATGCTAAATGAGTCATGCCAATGAGTGAAAACAAAGTGAGACAATCCAACATATTTCATGACTACCAAGTGGAAAGACAGAGCAAAAATTCTCCCTAGTGAAATTAATTTCTAACACTAGCATCTTTCAGGCATGTATTTGCAGTCAGCCAAGGTAGATCTATAGATACACTAAGAGTGATGTATGAACATATACTAGAGAGTATATCTGCACAAGAGAAGATATTGTAAGAGCCAATTCAATTTTAAAAATCAAAGGAATAAAGCAAATATCTAATGAAATGATCAATTGCTTCTTTCTGTCCTTTCTCTTTCTCATACTTTATTCAACTTGTAGAAGTTCTATTTCATTTTGTATTAAAAGTAACAATTGGTAATGTCTGGAGGAGTGTGTAACAAAGTATCCAAAGACTGTTAATCCATTGGAAAGCTGGAAACATTACCCTGGAGTCTGTTAGATGTCTGTTACTGTAACTAATACCTGAGACAGGTCAATTTACAAAGAAGAATGGTTTTTTTGGGTACTGGTTTCCGAGTCTCACTCCATGATCACGTGGCACTGACTCCATGGCCTGCTGTAGAGTGGCACACAGGAGCACATGGCCATGTAAAGCTGAGCCCTTCCTCATGGTTACTGAGGATGGAGAAATGAGAAGGCGCTAGATTCCCACTTTCTCCTTTGAGGTTGGGCCTCAGGTGATACAAGATCATCTCTGCAGAGACTAAATCCAACCTTTTTATTTGCTCGTTTATTTTATATTGTTACTTAATATTTTTAATTCATGCGGTTTACAATCATCTTGAAAAGTGGTTAAATTTACATAGTACAGCTTGTTCTTAAAATCCCCTTTCCTTACCCTTTCCCTTCCCTCTCTTCCTCCAGTACCTCAAACACTATTTTTTATACCTATGGGTATGATTTGTTTGAGCAGATATTATAGTTTTAATATTACCTTGATTTGAATTATTAAGTTCTTGCACATGGTATATCTTTATGCCTCACATTTTCCCTTGTCTTCCCCTTTACCTGTGTCTCTGTTCCCTGGAACCATTGCCCTATTGTGGAAAATCTGTCTCTTGTCCCTGTCTATGATGGAGTAGTACTCTGTTATGAAAAAGGACAAATGTGAGTCACAGTGCACATGGAAAATGTAACGCTGAGTGAAATAAATGAGGCACATAGGCTTAAATACACTCTGGTAATCCTCATACCATAGGAGGCAAAGGACAGAAAGGAAATGAAGATGGCCCACCTCTCGAGAGCTCCATCCCTGTCCAATAGCGCCCTCGTGGGTATTGCCCACTCCATAGCAAGTGGGCCCAGTTACAATAAGACATACTCAATTAAATATATGAAGGAATTAGAATATATGTCATAAACAATGATATTTAAAGTGTTACATAAAAATCAGAAAGTAATGACTACATAGTATAGATTTGTGCATATACTACTACAAATTCATACACTAATGTTTCTTCCTAATCTTTATCCCTTTTTTTTAGCTGTTTGTTGAGTTTATATTTTTATATACTATTGAAATAAATTCCTTAGTCTTCTTGGAGTTTGAATTATACATTTAGATTATCTTGTTGTATTTATGTGTTGTTTTATTATTGTTGTTGTTGCACAAGGGACTGAGCGTAGGGCTTCTGGGGTGCAGAATCAATCTTGTTAAAACAAATGGGAGTGTCGTTATTTTTACACAGAGTCTCACTAATTCACTAAGTGGCGGGGTTGGATTCGGAAATGAAGAACTCCTGCCTCAGCTTCACAGAGCACCGGGATGATAGGCATGTGGCAGGGCAACCAGCTATACTGGTAAAGTAATTTAATTATAATAATACTTTATTTTCTCTCATAAAATGCCACAGCTAATTACACCTAGTAAGGACATACATTTCCATATGATCTTCTGACAATCGTTATCTTGTGTTTAGAAAATGAAGCAATAATTTTGCTTTTTTTAGCTAACAAATTATTGGTTCTCATTTTAGTTGAAAGGGGAAAACTAGAGAGAGGAGAATATGCCTGGAGTTTCCACATTAGAAAGTTCTTCTAACAGTGTTGAGTTTCTTTCCACCATATGGAGCAAGGAAATAAGTGTTGTTCATAAGAAAGTGACTCCTATCTTGTAAGATAGATTTTTACTAAAAATAATATATCCTAAAATCATATTTGATTTTGCATTTTGAATATGTATCTTGAAATTATTCTGTTTCAGTGCTCTGTTTTTAAAATGTGTATTATCTTAAACATATTCAAATTTCTGATACATTTTTATAAATTCTTCAACTAATATACGTGTTTATTTGTAAAGTATAATGATTACTATGAGAAGCATGGCCTTAAACACCTATATGGAGTTGGTGTAGTATATGATTGAAATAGGATTAAACAGAAGAAAATAAATATTCCACAATAAACACAAATGGCTTCAATTTCCTATATGAATAATAAATAATACCTAGGCTTAATGAAAGAATCAGTCTACAGAGCTAAAGGAACAAAATTATATTAATTTTTGATAGATATTTAAAATTTCTTATTGATCAATAAGTGCTCTTTTGTGGAAACCAGTCTACATAGTATTTTATGTCACAATGACACTAATTAGATTAAAAAAGGTCTCTATTTGACTAACATTAAACTATGAGAAAAGTGATTACATTATATAAAAAGGTATCCAGAGAAAAAAGGTGCTCCAGGGTTGAATCACTCAGTGGTTCAACAACATGACCAAGTTTTCAGCTGTCCAGTATCCTACGTTCCTCCTCATTCTGAGTTCTCCTCACTGTCGCAGAAAGGCTGTAGCTGCTCCCTTCTGACTCTGTGCACTCAGCGGACAAAAGAGCATTGCTTCTTCTTCTCTCTCTGAAGCCCTCCATGTATCAAAACTATACTGAAGTACTGAGTCACATTTACTTTTCTTACTGTATCACACCTTTATCAGATGAATGAGTTTATTTGACAAGGGTGCAGTTCATTAGGATTGAGTTGTAATCATGTAGAAATTGGAATAAAATTAAGATCTACTGTTTGTTAAAAAGGGAGAAATTGGAAATAGCTATTGAAAAGACAATGAGGAGTATCTGTTCTAAGCTTTCATAAAAAAATCTAGGTAAATTAAATGAAGTGCTCCTTTAATAGTAAAGAAGTAAATATTTAATTTATAATTTTTGGCTGTGAATGGGAAAAATTTACTTCTCTAGATAGTAATTTAACAACAATGATAAAATTAAATATCAATGCTTTTTTGGGGGGGGTTGAGACAAGGGCTTGTTTTGTAGTTTAGGCTGGTCTCGAACTCAGCCTCAAATTCAGCAATCCTCCTGCCTCTGCTTCCCAAGTGCTAGGATTACAAGCATGAGCTACCACGCCTGGCACTGTGGTATGTAGTACTGATTGCTAGTGGGCGTGAGGCACCACACCTGACATTGTTGTATGTGGTTACAAGGGAACAAACCCGGGCTCTTGTGCTTGCAAGGCAGGCGACAGAACCACTGAGCTAAATTCCCGGCCCCTCAATGCATTTTATAAATGCAGACTGAGTAATAATTTTGAACCAAATAGGATCTGAATTTTACTTTAGTTCAATTTTATTCCTGTAGAAAGAAAATTAATGAAATAAAAGAGAAAATTTCATAAATAAAAGGAACAGATTTAAGTGGTTTTATGTAGATTCCTATATTTAATCTGAATATCATTTTCTTGCTAGAAAGAACTCTAAATCTCAGGTATTACATTTCAGTGACCTTGCATAGCTACAGGTATTGAAAGAGAATGTATCATGCTTAAAGCCCTGCAATGGAAAAGGGAACATGGCTTCCCATATTGGATCTACAGCATCTGGAATTCACTGGCTGTTTAAATCGGAAGCTGTAGACACCCGAATACCAAGTGATAGATGCAATAAGATATGCTCAAAGGCTTAAAAACTCAAAAGCTATGACAAGGGATTAAGAGTAATATTTTTGACAAAATGAATGTCATAGACCCTATTATTTCATTAAAATCTTACATAATCTTATAAAATCTTACATAATTAGAACCAGGTAGTTTTCAATTAAAGGGAAGCAGCTTTTAATGCAATCAAAATATATTTATTGAGTGCTTAACACGGGCAGCTCTTAGGACTCGATGTTTTATATTTAGAGCATCATTTTATTGCTGGCTGCTGTTTTAAAGACAAATTATAACATATGAATGAACAAAAATTAATGTGGAAAGTCCAAAGATAATACTTCATCTATGTTGATGCCTTTTGCTTAGAAAGAAGTGCGCTCACTTACAAATGAAAAATCCTACCTTTCTTATTTGGAAAAAACACCAGCTAAGGTTTGAGCCCCAAGAAGCAATAATTATCACTTTGTTATTTTCATCCAACCATCCCAGAGAGCCTCGCATTTATAATTAGTAACATTTGTGATTTTTTCCCCTGTACTCCACATGCTGAATTGGAGCAATATGCTTTTCTCCCCTTCTCTCTTTCTTCATTGCTGTGATTCAGGCACAACATTCATCTCAAATTATTTGCAAGAATCTGTATGTATCTAAGATACTCAAAATTTACTTCCCAGCCCATGCCCTGAGCAGAGGCAGAAGTTAAATGAGGAGGGCTAATTTCCCTGGACAGATGTGGAGCAAAGGTATTAACAAAAGAAAATGCAATTTAAATAAGGATATAAACACATGATCAAAAACCCAAAGCGGAAGCTTGACAGGAATTCTTCTGCGTAAAATTTTTCTTTGAGACAAGTTATAAATGCTTCATAAAATAATATCTGCACTGAGATGTTCCATGTGACTAAAAAATGACAGATAATTGATAATTAGCAAATGGAGACAGAAAGAGGTGAGAATATTAATAACGACGATGGCAACTGGGTGCTGGCCGGTTATAACCTACTAAGATGGTGAAAAATAATTCAGGGGAACAATAAAACACATTATTTTGTATTTCCTTGTATTTCTACCCAGCTATTAATTCAATGTCATTTTTCATATTTTCAAATACCGACCAAGTATAAATATACTATTTGCTATGTACATATTTCAATTGTCAATTTAATGAAACCAGTGTTTCCCTATTAAACCAACACATCCTTATTCACTATAGATCATTAAAAATGACTTGTCTGGAGACATCATACATTTTAGTAGCAATTCTTTGAGGGGCTTTATAGGTAGAAGATGCTATGCCTTTGACTTTTATATTTATCTATTCACTTTTCTTCACATATCAGTTACAATTCAATCAATTATTTTAAGTGTCTTCTCTTACCATTATGTTTTTAAGTGACCACTGAAGTTTAGGAATGAAATAGCAGATACTACAAAAAAATTAATTCAAAGGTGGTTATGGTATGTTTTCTAATTCTGTTTCTTAAATAATCAGAATGAAATCACTGATCTCAAATACTGGCTAATGCAGGGAGAAAACGTAATTAACAGAAAGGAAACTGGGTAGAAAATGCATCAATATGTACATAGCAACTAAGCTGTCTTTCCATTGTCTCGTTTTGCCTCTTGTAATAAATCTGTTTCCTGGGCCTATGAGGAGCCTTCTGAAGAATAACTTCCCCAGCTGCTTAGGTTATTATTATTTTTTAAATCTTTATTGGTACATTACATATATGCATCATGATTGCACTCCATAATGGGGATTTCTACCAGTATAAGACACAACTTAATTCTCATTTTTTCCCATAGCCCTACCCACCCTACCATCCACATATACATAAAATTTGTTTCCTTACTTTTTTTGTTATAATATCATTATTTTCCCCCTTCATCCTATTTTACCTTGAGCATTTTCTATTTCACAATATATAACATATAATTCTAGGACTCATTTACATCTTCATTTTCTCATACCAGAGAAAAGATGCGATATGTACCTATCTGTGCCCTATTTATTTCACTTATGAGGATATCCTCAAGGTATGTCCATTTAAGTATAAATGATTCAAACTTATCAGTTTTTATGGCAGAGTCTGGGTTCTTCATGCCATTTGGTTTGGAATAACTGCATAGTAGCTGACATGGTAGATGTAACAGACAGTGGTTCATGGGCCATCTTCCTGCTCTTGTTCTTTTGCTAAAATGTCCCTTCTAGGTTATGACTGAAACCTGGTTTGAGATAGAGAGAACAATAAAATAATACTTCACCTTTCCTGACTTTGGGGATGACTTATGAGCTATTGTATATGACAAAAATTTATTTCTCTGATGCTTACGTCAATATCATTTTAAATGCATTTTAGCTGAAATAAAGGTAAAAAGTGTTATAGTTTTTCTATAAAGTGTGCACTTTAAGTAGAAATAAATTTTTTATCATATTTTAAATCTTAAGGACTTAGATTCTTTTAATTTACTCATGAGCAATTCCAGTGTCCATAATACACCTGAACATGCAGTTACACTGCGGTCATCCAAGGGCCACGAGTGGTTCAAATCCAGGGAACTGGCTGCAGTGAGCAGAGTCATCTCAGTTACACTGTACAGTGTAACAGCCACTAGTTCATGAAATGAGATTCGTGTGACTGAGAAACTGGATCTTAACTGTACTCAGCCTTAATGAGTTTGCACATCAATAGCCTCATGTAGCTTTGTGGCTGCAAAGGAGAACAATGCAAGCAGAGTCTGTGGACGAGTTTCATAGCAGCGAAGGTGAAGGCATCACTCAGAACATCACAAATGGAGCCCTTCTCCATTTGCTTCTCCCCCTCTTCCCTTTTCCCAGCTGTGTACTTCCTCACTTACCATTTCTGAAAAAGATCGCAGGTAGATGTGGGTGAATAAGTAGTAGAGATAGAGTTAGACACATGTAGGTAGACATGTACATAGATACATAGATATAAACATAAATAGGGCAGACATAGTAAGAAGATAAGACTTTGCATTTCAACTGAGAAGATACACAAAACGAGACCTTGAAACAAGTGGGTTTATGTTCTAAAGTCACTATATGTGATGGTTGTGTCAAAATAAAGATTTCTGGATGTAAGTTTCTGAAGCATTAGTTTACTTACATATTTTGATAGAGCTAATTATTTTATATTAAAAACAGATGTGAAAATTCTCATACATTCCTAGTGAAACCTCAGAGTTTTTCCTTCATTGCCAGTGTAATCGATCGCATCACTAATCTTTTAGTAGAAACCATTGGGACACCTTGAAGAAGGGCCACTTCAAGCTCTGTCCTGACCTTTGCTTCTTCCCTCTAATTCTGGTTTATTCACTGTACACCTTGTTTCAGAGGTCTTTCCTGTTCTCTGATAAATATTTCTTTTAAATTGGAGACCTGTTCTCCATTTCATGTGTGGACCGAGCAAACACCCTGGGAATAAAGCCTGACATGTGAGACCACTGCTCTTCTGTTCTCCAGTTTTAGTGTCCACTCACTATGCAGGTGATGGGCAGCAAGTAGATGGCATGCTTAGTTGGAACTCTGAGGACACTTAGTAAAAGTTTGTTGGTACTAGAGCACATTATCAATGTGCAGTATTATTATACCAGTTCTCCCAAGGAATAAAAAAATATATATACACGTATACATACATACATACATACATACATACATACATATATATGTGTATATATGTGTGTGTGCATGTATATACATGTATATATGTACACACATGTGTGTATATACATGTTTATGAATGTATATACATGTATATATGTATCATTTTTTCAAACTATGTGCAATTATTATGAATTGCAAACATACATAGGAAGAGCTGGAAACTATTACAGGGCTGGAGTTTAGAAGGACAACTGGCATGACAATATTTATCCAGTTTCCCTAAAGCCCTGTGTTCACTGGATCTGTGGGTGTAGTTTCCAGTGCACAAAGACAGGAGATGAGGGACAATCAGGTTGCCCTCTCTTCCCATTATCCTATATCTGGGGATTCCTATTGGCTGCACCAGCTGAAGTCAAAGGGCAAAGATCTAGGGAACTAAACCCTTGGAGTGCCAGGTGTGGTGGCTCACACCTGTAATCTCAGCACTCGGGAGGCAGAGGCAGGAGGATTGCTGTGATGTGAGTTTAAGGCTGAGCTTACGGCCAGCCTGAACTACAAAGCGAGATCCTGTCTAAAACAAACAAAAAAAATCCAACCAAAAACAAAAAGCCTTGGGACCAGCCTTCTGAGGCACAGACCAGAACAAAAGGAAAATGAGTGAGAGATGAAAAATAATCAGCATGATTAGTTTGCAGCGCAACTCCTTTGAATTTAAAATTATCTTACATTCAGCTGTGCCTGAGAATAAAGTACAGGACAGGAAAACACCAAAAGACCAAAATAAAGAGTACATGTGAAGAGCTTAGCTGCCCAAAGATAATTGTGTCTGTTCTCATAAAACTGAAAATTCTCCTAGCAGAAGCCGGGCAAAATTCTTTCATTCCTGCACACCGTGAAATTGAAATCTGTTCTGTATGACACTCACTACAAACCACAGTCAAGCAAATGTGTACATCTGCCTGAAACTATAATGTCCAAATATTGCTTGCTAAATATATATTTATTCAGTGTATACCATATTAAAATTTTGATATATTGGAAAAATTGCAATTCTAAAACCATGTAATTCTTTAGAATTCCAAAGACAAAATGTCATTAATTGAGTGATTATTTTGTAAATATGTTTGTGTGTTACTGTAGGCAAGTATAATGTATAACTTACAAAATAATAAGAGAAGCATGAACAAAAATCCTTGCCATAAAAAATCATATTCAAGGGAAACAGAATAGTGCTTTTCTTTCACTTTCTTGACTACTACTTCTAATGTTTCTCTCTATATAAAAATTGCCAACCTAAATTGTTAGTTATCCCTTGTATTCCCTTTCTCCATTATTTATGGACATTGTATGTGTGTGTGTGTTTGCATGTGTATATGTGATAATTGGATATTTTGGATTAAAATGAATCATTAATTTTCCCCATTAAAATTAGTGCAAATACATTCTTTATGAAGCAATATGTTTTCCAGGAATAAACTAATACTGCCCAGTTGGAGAAACCCTGATGTGCATATGTGCACACACACGTGAGTGTGACTCCATCTTCATTTAGGTATAGTTCTTGTTCGTTTGCTTGTTACTCTGAGTATCTTGTCTTGTTCTTTTTCAAAGTTGTTCTTTGCATTGCTGTTAAATTTTTCACCACTTCTATCTTCTACTAGCTCAGAATGAGTACTCCCTTGATCAAATGCATTTATATAAAATGGAACAAAATAAAAGAGCCAATGTAAGTTTTGGATTAAATCTTACTTTCAATGTGTTTCTGAGCCTCAGAGCATGTGATTGTGCAAGTGCTATTTCAAAAAGGGCTTTTTAAGGAGACATATCACTATGCTAGTTTATTTGAAATGTCTACAATATCTGTAAAACAAATTTGAAATAACAATATAAAAGAAAATTCAAAATATTTTCATATACTTACACAGATGGTAGTTTTCCAGACACTTGAAGCATCCCAGTATTGGGAGAATAAGATGAAGAACATCTTCTTTTTCATCACGATGTTATGATTGCAGTTGTAGTGAGCTTGAGGGTAATGGCTGTCCATGCAGATCATCAGGGCTGCTTTCTCTGTCGGAATTACTCCCTACAATGATGATTTTGTACACACTTCATATCCTTACAATACAGAATAATGTATTTCTCATCACTTTACTAAAACTGTAAAGTCTACTTGCAATTTTTGCTTTTCTAGCTTTGAGCTGAGAACCCTTTGAACATTTGCTTTGGGGCAAGTGCTCATCACACACTGTATATGAAGTTACATCAACACTATGAAGTACTTTCATAATTCCAGAAACATATGAGACCTGCAATCTAATTTTTTTTCTTTTCCTTAGTAAGAGTATCTTCAGTTTAAGCTACTAAATTAGGGGAAAGGGCTAATGAAGGGATAACTCCCCACTCACATGCTCCTTTCTTTTTTTTCCACCTGAGGCACAAATGATCAACATGAAGTTATTTTTAATAATCTTATTATTTGGTCTTCATCAGAATAACAGGAAAAATAATTTCTTTAGTAGATTTTTGTAATTTATAAATCATTTTACAAGACTGTTTAAATAAATCCTTTTAAACTTACTTTTTTGAGTATTTGTTCCTAGTAGAGCAATTCTTTATAATTAACATTCAGAAATGTAATTTGTAGTTCATTATTAAAACACATAAGTTTAGGAAGAAAGTATCAGAAGGCATCCAAATGTCTATTTAATACCCAAAATGTTTATCATATGTTAAAATTTTATTTTCATATGTTTAACATCAATGTTCTCTCTGTCTGTCTGTCTGTCTGTCTCTCTTTCTCTCTCTCTCTCTCTGTCTCCCTCTCTCTGTCTTTGAGACAAGGTCTCACTCTGTAGTTCAGGCTGGCTCTGAACTCACTATGTAGGCTTCAACTCCTGACAATCTTCCTGCCTCTGCCCTCCTGCGTGTTGGGATTACAGTTGCGAGCCACTACACTCTGCAATGATATACTATCTCTTAATAAAAACATTTGATTATAGAATTTCATTTATGTTCAAAGGGAAAATATCATTTTCAAGAGAAACTATTTTCTTCTGTCTATTTTTACACCCTGCATTTCAAACCTTAGTCAGGTGTCAGTCATTTCCTCAGGGACTTGGGTTGTGCAGGAGCAGGGCTCTCAGAGCTCTGTGGTTTTCCTATGTTCAGCTGTCTCTAATCTGTTGACAGGGCTGTGGAGGGTCCCAAAGAGGTACAGGAGAGAGATAAAGCACTTGAGAGAAATTCCAAAGCACAATGATGGAGTTTTTCTTGGCTCAGGAAGAAAAGCATTTGGATTGATAAGTGGGAATTTGGAATTTTGGCAAAAGTCACTGGGATATGTACAAGTCAGGGCCCGTGCAAAGGTACTGCACAGACATCTTGGGAGGTGTTGGGCCTTCCGTGCTGTACTGAGTACATTAGGAGGCTGAACTTCCATTCACAGCCTCCATTGCTGTGAGGCACAGAGCCAGAGCCTCTGAACCTGAAGTCTGTAGACTGGTATTAGAGTTCCTTAGGGCATAACCAGGTCTGATGCCTTACAAATAAAGATGCCTCATCTCTTTTCGGAAGGAACAGAACAAGAGAACAAAGTGATATATTCTTCCAGATCTTTCTGTAAACTTAGGTAACATCTGCACACAATGCATGCTACATTTTTAACTTGCTTTGAATATTTACCTTCATTGTTGCGTGGGCTTCTGTTTTTCAAATTAGTCTATGAATCTATCAAAGTTTTGAAAATGTCTTCTGTCCTTTTCCTGTAAAAAAATAATCATTTATAGTGCCTACTAGTTTAAGATTAAATGTCTGTAACTTTCTTATCATATAGTAACTGATACTAATATGTAGAAATGACAAACCAGGGTGTCATTTCTCAGGATGGCACAATTCTAGGAAGTCATTGGCTTTCTTGTTGATTTATTTCCTAATCATGCCATGTCACTTGAGGGCAGGCTGCAGCCCTTTTAGAACATGTTTCAGCCCTCCTGCTGGCTTGGTTCCTCTTTCCTTTACCATCAGGTGCTGTGAGAAGGATGTTCTCTTCTCTGCCATCCTGTGGCATAATTTTAACAGTCTGAGCCCTGTTGAAGATCCTTGTCATGTTGGTAGCCTCATGCTATAGGCATGCTCATGAATCCATCATACATTTGCTTTCAACTATGGCTCACATTTGATTTAATGATGTTCTTGAAGAACTTTAAACTTGCTATCCATGGAAAGAAAAATATTTGCCTATAAGTTATTCCTTAGAATAAACATCACAAATCATAAAAGAGCTGTTAATATGCAGTTTACTTCAATTAAAGTTTGCCTGAGGAAAAAATCCTATTTTCTTATGTGAAAACAAGTGTGTATGTGTTAATATTGGTAAGTGTATCTTTAATCATTTGCTTTAAAATATTTGTAAGTTAGTAATTAAATGAATTTTTTCTGTGAATTATTATGATGTAATTTCCATCATCCATTGATTATAGAGTTTGTACATTTAAAAGTGAATCTTTGAAGAAAAATTTAGCATTTTAATATATTATTCTCCTAAAATATGAACATTCTTTACAACTTTTTAAATTAATTATATTATTATATAATATTAATTATTATAAAAATACAGAATATTCACATTTGTGAAAATTCTGTCATAGAATAAGAAATCGGTGTTTGTGAAATTAAAAATATAACATGTAAGATTTTTAAAACAGGTAAGAAAATTCTATGACTTAGTAGCTACCTTTTATCTCCTGCTTTCTATTAGCACAGTTCTAGAGAGTAAATTTTATCCCTGGGAACATATACATGAATATTCATAGCACTTCTGTCTGTCATAGCAATACATGGAAAAAGTCCAAATGTTCAACTCCATCAATACAAGAATAGGTCTATAAGCCACTAGATAATCACACACTGAAATAATCTTATTTTGTATTTTCTTCCAGCCTCTACTCTATCTGGCCTAGCAGTTTAATTATTGATGTGTTTTGCTAATTCTACTAGACTCTTTGGAATTAGAGCTTCTTACCTATTTGTGATTACTAATGCACTTGTGAAATTTTTCACTATTATGAGTTAAATTCCATCAGTTTATAGAACATACAGCATTATTAATAATGGCACTTACTTGAAGTACACATTAAAATAATACTATATATTACTATATGTGTATACTATATACACATATATAAATGGAAAAGTTGAGTGTTACAAAATATATAAAGCTACTTTAAAAATTGTTTAGTCACCATTCCAAATTTACAAGATATGAAAATTAGAGAACACTCTGTAAAGCAAGGACAATTTCCAAATAAATTTCTAAGGATATCATAAAAATGAGCTTTTAAAAATGTATTTTATGTGCTTTGGATTACATACTACTTCACCAAGATGTAGTACACGTTACAATACATGAGACACTTCTCTATTCAGTATGCAATTAAAGCAACACATGCAATAACTTCTGACATTTAGTGAGTCCTAGATATATGTTAGGTGCTTTGTTATCTGCTTTATTATAGAGACTGTCTCATGTAGGGAATACAGATATAGGAAATGTGCTATCACTTCCTGTCTTATGCACGAGACAACTGAGTAATAAATTTAAAATTTGCTCAAAGCATACAGAGTTTCTGATTTGGAAGATGAAAAAGTTCTAGAGATTGGTTTTCCCAGCATGAAAATATTTAAAATCATTGGACTCTACACTTACAAAAAGTTAAGATTATCAGTTAAATGTTATGTGGTTTTAATCAGTTAAAAGAACCTTCTTTTTGGTTTGGTGTCACACGAGTAGTGAAGTTTATCATGACAAAACTAAGCTTTAAATCTTGGATTTACTGTTTTCTCTTTGAGACAACATATAACTCCTTAGACTTTATAGAGAAGAAATGAGCCCCACATTTCCACTGTGTAATACTGTAGGAAGTTACTGGCACAAAATTTTTATTTAGAGAAAGATAAAATAGATTTGAAATGAAATCTCATAATGACTTGTTTGATCTAACTACTAATAATCAGTTTTTAGAAAAAGTTAATTTGTATGTATGCATCTTAGCAGTAAGTGCTATCCATGTATTTATTGCCTTAAAGATTCAAGTAAAAGCTACATTTCTTCTATTGCATGATTTTAAGAAGTGTTCATTTTTGCCAAATATTCTGAAGTGACAAAGCACCCAGGGAAAGTGCCTTTACACATTTAACTAAAGTAAAATCCTATTCCAAGAAATTTATTTTAATAGACTGCAAGGCTCAGAGCAGTTGTCAGGGAAAGGGTCTTCTCTGGAGATCTGAGGAAGGTGTCTCTCATGTGTCATGAACCCACATGTGCAAATAAGGCTGTACACATAAACAGGGAGTACAAACCTAGAGTGTAATATTTTATAAAACAGTCTGAAAGCAAAAGTAGATAAATGATTGGGTTAATTTCTTAATTGTTCATCCAGAATTTTCCCACTAGTCATATACATGACATATTTGATTTCTATATTATGAAGCAAATACAGTCAAATATTTCCTTCCCTTTAAACTAAGCAAAAGATAATATTGATTCATTCTATTTTGCTTAACTGAATGTTGTGATTTTTCTTTGCCACTGGGCTTTCTCACTCCATTTTGGAGTGATTTATTCACCCTTCTGGTACAAAGAATATGCAAGGAATAGAGGATACTTTATTCCTAGTCAAAGGGGTGAAAATGCAAAATGTTCAATCAGTGTGGTTGTTTTGGGCCTCTTTGAACACAGGTTATGAGCCATTTGTCTGAAGAAAACTGGGTGAGAAATGAATATACAATTGCACGTGATTCCTGATGTAGTTGAGGGACCTTTTCCTGAGTCCCTGCAGTTCAAGATGTAATTCTTGACACACATACAGTAAGGATCACAAGCAAACTGGTAAGCACAGGCTTGATGTTTGCCACAGCCACAAAGGAAGAGAAAGAAGGAAGGCATCACGAGCTAACAAGGTAAAGAGGGAAGTGTTATTCAAAGTAAAGTCAGGCCTTCTACCTTTTAGGAGTAAGGGTTTCTGATGTGGAGAAATCTGAATTTAATTGAAATTCTATGTCATAGCCAAGTGGGGCTCCAGTTCAAAAGAGAAATAGCTTTTAAACTGAGTAGTTCTCAGGGAAGAAAATCCTTGAAGGGCTGGGTCAGCTTGGTTGGTGTTTCCTGATTAAATGGAGATGAACTTCTCATCTCTTAGGCTGGATAAAATTACACAAAATGTAATAAAACGTTGTCAATGGAAAATGATATTTGCATTTTCAGATCTGTTTTCAGCTATTCAAGCATGAAGTACTTCCTCAGGCTGAGTAAGTTCTGCTGGGAATTGATGCTAGACCTCTTATCCTGCAAAAATCTATTTACTTTAAGCTTTTAAAATATACTTTGTTGATTACTATAATGCAGGAAAACTAATTACCTCAAAGCCCACTTTATCTCTTTTCAATTAAAAGAAGTAGGTAGCTGCTTATATTTTCATCCAGAGAAAAGGTTCTAGTAGGGAAGTATTAAATGTCTTTCTTCCTATCTTTTCTTCTAAGTAATATTGTTTCTATTGTTGCCACTACTGTCATAAATTGTTTCTTAAATATTTATATTTCAGAAAGACTTGTAGTGTTTTATTGGTTAATCTAAATATTACTTGAATAGTCTATACAGTGCTTACCGTGTTAGAATGTGGCCTTCAAATGCTCTGCCATAAAAAGTGAGTGAACTTGAATTATTTGTAGCAAAGTGGATACACCTTGACTGTAATGTTAAGTGAAATAAATCAGGTGCACATGCTTAAATATTGCTTGATTTCTTTTATATGAAAAACTCAAGGGCCAGGATTTTAGCTCAGTGGTTTCTGCACCTGCCTTGCAAGTGCAAGGTCCTTAGTTTGATCCCAGGTAACCACATCCCACAGTGCTAGGGGTGGTGGCTCACCCCTGATATCCCAGAACTCAGGAGGCAGAGGCAGGATTGCTGTGAGTTTGAGATTGGCCTGGGCTACATATTGAGCTCAGAATCAGCCCAAACTACAAAGTGAGACTGTCTCAGAGAGAGGGTAGAACTTTCAGAAAGGAGAAGTAGGCTAAGGAATGGAAGGAGGAGAAATGAGGAGGAGAGGAAGAGAATAAAAAAAGAATTAAAATGTGTTATGTACATGGACCAACTGCCCACAGTGGGCATAATCATGATGTACTGCAAAAGCTTACTAATTAATATCTAATTATTTAGAAATAACAATGAAGCAAAACTTCAGCAAAGCAAAAATGCTGCATAGAATCACCACCCACAAGCAAGCAGTTTTTTATTTTAATTTATTCGAAGCATCTCACAGGATTATGTACCAATGTCTCTGCCTTTGTTAGACTATATGAACCATGAATGTTTTTAGATATCTTATTCCTTTCTTTTTTCTTTTCTTTTCTCTTTTATTTATTTGTTTGTTTTTAACCTTGTGCTTGTGAGGCAGGCACTGGAACCACTGAGGCAAAACCTGACCCCTTTTATTACTTTAATTTATTATATTCTTTATAGAAATTCTGGTTGAATTTTGATTATCTGTAGAGGAAATATAGAATTTAAGTTCACACATAGCTAATAAGCCTATATAATGACCTTTTGAAAGTTATATACTTCAAAGTTAAAACCAATATTTATTGTACATAAAGCATTTTACAAAGTTTCTTTGTGGGGTGGGAGAGATTGGACAGGGTTCCAAGAACACATGCTTAGATACATTCTTTAAAATTGAATGCTAAATTCTCTAGTCTGTTGGAAAAAAAATATGAGCTGCACTCTGAGAAAGAACTCTGGCTGTAGAAAAGAAATGCTTCCCAAGACGTGGCTTTAAGCACAAATGGAAAGATGTTCATTTACTGGTTCGTTTTCCTACTACAGGGGGTTACTTATTCCAATAAATCCTATTTTCCCTTTTCATTTTCATTTCTTGAGAAGGAAAAGAGATCAACAAATGTTTGTTATATTAGTATTTTTCTATAAGACTGAATAATTGAATATATCAAATTAATGGTCAAGATCAAAGAATAAGAGAAGAAAAACATACATGGAAATCTAAGTGGCTATCAAAATCAACATGCTAGGCAGGCACAGACAAGAGGGGGCAGTGAGAGATCAGGAATATAATATAATCAATATATTTATAAAATAATCTCAGTATACACATGGGAAATTACTGATGTTCAATGTCAGTACAATTTATCCTGCTATAATAAGATACTTGTGAGTGAGTAATGTATAAAAACAAGAAATTTATTTTTTACAGTTCTGAAGACTAGGAAGTCCAAGATACTGGGCCTGTATTTGGCCAGAGCCTCTCTGCAGAATCACTCAGTTTTAAAGTTGCAAGGCAAGGCAGCATATGCATGTAAAAGAGATCTAAATTGTTCGTTAATATGTGTACGACAGGGGAGACCTATTGAGGCAAACCTTCTCAACACTGTTGCGTTGGTGATTATATTTCCAAAACAAAACCTTTGGTAGACAAGTTCAATCAATAGCATTCAACAGTTTCACGTAGACAGAAAGCTTTTCAGTTGCCCTCTAAACTTCTTGTTAATTATCAGTCTTTCACTTATCCTCCTAGGGTATGTATCATTTAACTATGTGTCCTGAGAGTAAAACTTTAAATACCAGGTGAAATATCTTTTCATTAGAATAAATATTTATTTTTTATTTAAAAAATATCGCTTAATTTTTTTTCTTATTTAAATTCAAGTCTTTATTGGTACATTATGAATCAATATCATCATTGCATTCAACACTGAGAGTTTATACCAGAATATGACATGACTTGATTCTCATTTTCCCCTCCCCCACCCACTCTGCAATGCCTAGTGTTTATTTCACCAAAGTAAATAGCTTATTTTCCTCTCTACAGGAAATATAGAATTTAATAATTAATATCTAATTACTTAGAATATATAAATAATAAATATAGAATAACTAAATATAGAATAATAAGAAAATGTTCAATGAAATATTTTAGTCATGACTATCATGAACTAAGTGGAGTAGACTAAAAGTTGGTGCTTCTGTCCTCTAATTTTCTGAGCTGAAATATTGACTCCAGCTATGCTAGTATTCAGCAGAGGGACTTAGCTAAGTAGTTGGGTTGTGATGGTGGTGCTCTCACGAAGGATGGTGTTCTTATCAGTGGGTTCAGAGGGAAACTCTTCAGTGGAATTCTGCACTATGAGGATACAAAAAACGGGCAGTTTTCAAGCTAAGAAAACCCTTTCCCAAAGCTTGTACCAGCCGGAGCTGATCTTAGGGTTCCAAACTCCAGAGCTATAAGAAGTGATTTTCTGTTGTTTATTAGTTTCCCAGTCTGCAGTGTTTTGTTTTAGCAGCCTGACTGTGTTAGGACACTGTGATGTTATGAGGTTAAATTTTTCCCTAGACAATGTAAATTGGTAGTTTTTAAAAATCTAAACTTCTCCCATATTTTACTGATTAAAGGAAAAAATATAAGTTATAAGAAATTTATTTATTTATTTTTATTTATTTATTTATTTATTTATTTTGAGACAGGGTCTCGTTTTGTGGTTCAGGCTGGCCCTGAGCTCAGCCTCCAACTCAGATCACAGCAGTCCTCCTGCCTCTGCCTCCAGTGTGCTGGGATTACAGGCGTGAGCCACCATGCCCCGCACTGTGGTATGTGGTATGTGGTATGTGGTACTGATTGCTGCTGGGCGTGAGTCTCCACACCCAGTATTGGTATGTGGTTACTGGGGATCAAACCTGGGTCCTTGTGCTTCCATGATAGGCACCAGAACCACTGTGCTATATCCGCGGCCCAAGTTACAAGAGAGTTTTAAGGTTTAAAAAAATCTCCACAATTAAGAAAACAAAAATATGACAGAGGTAGTCAGTGTAAAGGGTTCTGGTGTTTGCTCTCTGGTCTGATGGTGTATGGAAAAGCAGCTTAGCACAGTGTTGAGCTGCGTGGCTGCTGAGCACAACGGATTGAGGGTAGGCTTTGAATCTGCCTCATGGTAGCAATGCCTGAGTTTCTCCTCTCTGAGATAAGGCTAATAAGAGTTTGGCTCACAGTTCTGTGTAAAGTCAATATGTAATGCTCTCAAGATATTGAGAATACTGGCTGGCCCATGAGAGATGTTGTTTAAGGGGAAGTCAGTGACAGAAGCAGCACGGACATACCTCTTTGGACAAAACTCAGAGAGTCCTGCAGTGTACAGAGCCTGATGTAACTATACAATTTAAAGCAATGCTTTTAAGAAAGTCATAATGATATGCAAATTTATTACTATCTTCTCTCACTGCTTTTATTTCTCTGCTTCCATCTTCATTTCTTCCATCTCAGTTATTTAGGCTCTTTCCATGCTTTCATTGTTGCCTGGCAATTACTACCTCATAGTTAAGAAACATTTATGGAATTTCACAGCTAAGAACTCTCCATAAATATCTGAACTCTTTAGAGATACGATGCTATAAAAATCTAATACATAATTCAACAATTACAGAGGTAATTAGAGGAGAATAACACAGGTTGCATGCTTAGAGGATGATGGCTGTGAGTCTCAGATATAAGCCATTTGAGAGAGGCCAGGGTTTCCTTCCTCTTAGAATAAGTACAATGCAAATCTAGACTAGGATTGTGACTTTAAAGACTGATTTCTTTCAGATATTGATTTAAAAAGTTAGAAAGGGACAGCTCTTTTCTTCAATTAATATTATCCAAGCACTAAAACACTTTGGATGCAGAAAGCATCATAAACATGCCCATGTGTCTTGAAACTGAAAGTTGGGTATTCTTGAGCATAGTTTATATAGTTTACATCACAATGAAAGGGTCCACTCAGTAAAACACATTTCATTTTCACCAGTTACTCTATTTACAATGTTTCTTATGGGTGGCCTCAGACAGATGCTTTTTGGCAAGTTTTGAATCAGCTCAAAAAGTTCTAGGTTATTTCATTTCTCTGTAATTTATTGATTAGCATAACAGCTGCCGTCTTACCAGGTCAGAAAAAATTTTTGGTTTCAAAAGTTTATAAACTGAGACATTAAAAATACTGTAGATGCTTTTAAACAATACAAGTTAAATTGGATGTGTAAGGTTAACATTATTTATTATATTCTTTTGTTAGTGACATGGAATAGTTCCTTTTAAAATACTCTGGCTTTAAATAGGAAGCATAAATTCCAGTTCATCATTGATTATATTTACAACAGCTCAAAGCTCTGTTTTTGTATTTACCACACAACTGAAAATTTTTACACTATAATTTTAGAATCATACATACAAGGATCTTTGACTTTTATCTTTTATCATATATTCTTAAACAACAAACTATTTTATATGAAATTTATATTTTGCCAACTGAATAAAATGAAAGAATATTAGATAACTTTTTCTTATTTGTATAATTCAACTGATTTCTCTTCTTTCCTAATACTTTATCATATGTTTAAATTAATTAATAACTTATTTCATTCTTTTTATATATTTAATTCATTCAACCAAAATATATTAAGTAGCTCCTAGATACAAGGAAACACTCATGGCTGAGGATATGACAGTACACAGACAGATCAAGTCCTGGACATCATGATCCATATACTCTGCTGCTGGAACAAAGACAAGATGTTAGAAACACAGCAGTGTGTAGGACGTGAGATGAAGAAAAACAAGAGGGGGCAGAGAAGGGGAGAGTTTCAGAGAATGAGGAAATTATAGATTGAAATAGATATCTGGCAAAGACCTTAAAGAAAAGATGACAGTAATGATCAAAAGAAAGTACTGAAGGAGAGTGGGGTAAACTTATGGTGGGCTGACATAGATGGGAAGCAGAAAAGGGTTCCATATGACCAACACTACAAAGAAGGTATAAAAATGTAGCCGTTCAGAAAGGAGCTGAATTAGATCAAGTGTGCAGAGAAACTGTAAGGGCTTTGGACCTCACACACGGAACGACCTTGCAAAGGGTCTGACTGGGGCTCTGTGATTTGACTTCAGTTCAAAAGTAACAGTTCTATAAAGAATGCATTTTTTCTGCATTTTTAAAAACAGAAATATACATTAGATTAAAACTTACAGGGCTACCTGTTCTTATTCCCAAATTGGCAGAACAGACTTGTTTCTGGCAGACTAAAGGCCACTGCAGCAATCTAAGTAAGAGATGATAATGATGTAGACTGCTGAGAATAGTTACATTGCTTTGAAGATGCAAAACAGAAGATTCTGAGCAGAGAAATCAAAACATGGTGAGTTTTGCCAGAGCAAATAGAAGAACAAAATTAACCTTAGATGACAAAAGCAGAACCTAGGGAGTCAGATCCCGGGGAGAAGACCTGAAGGGCAGTTTGACATGTTGATCATAGATGCTCTAATAGATTAACTAGGATCAGTTTAAGTGAGAACACCCAGCTGAACTTAGTCGGCTTGGCCCTGGGCACAGAAGACCTGTCCTGGGGACAGATTGTTGAGAATGACATGCAGTGGGACTGAGAGGGAAGATTGTATGCTATTGATTTCCCAGGAGAAGCCTCACTGTGGCTGGTTTTCAGATTTGAACTGGTCTGGGTGAGCTCTTTGGAGGAGGAGCTTGGGTCCTCGCTGCTGCAGGGATGGCTGCTGCTCTCGTGGGCAGCTCTGGGCTCAACCCTTGCCTTGAGTGCCTCATCTTCCTGGCTCCACTGCAGATCCTTCCTCCAGCAGGTACAGACTTTTGAGCTTCCACCACTGGTCTTTTGGTATTTCTGGTGCAGATCCTTTATCCAGACTTTCATGAGATGTAGCTGTGGGCTCCAGGCCTCCCAGTGGACTAGTGTGCATGGCGCCATGGGATCTAGACCCTCAGACAGATCTCTTGCACTCCTCAGTATTTGTCCATTTGAGTGAATATTAGAGAATGATCCTATAAATTATGTGTCCTGTTTCAAATCCATTCCCATCACAACCCTGACTATAACAGATGCTTACTTAGCATTTATGTGATGTCTCTTTTAAGAAGTAGTTTTCATGAGAAAATACATTTTTACAAAACCCAGATAAGTTTTAGCGACAGTCATACATAACAGGGTGCAATGTTGTATGTATGACTCATGTGGCTGCTTTTGCTTCTTCCATCCCCAGTGTTCATGAGGAACAGTGCTGTGTTGTCCCATCAGTCTGCACTGAGGAACTGACTCCTTTTCACAACTCTAGTTTCATACTCATGTTTATAGCAGAATTATTCACAATTGTTAAAGGGTTTCAACCAATTCAGAAGTACTTTGGATTCAAGCCAAGTACCTTTGGCAATTGTGAATAATTCTGCTATGAACATAAACAAAATAAGGCATATGCCCAGAATGGCAAGTATTCAACCTTCAAAAGGAAGGCAACTCTGGGCCGGGGAGTTAGCTCAGTGGTTCCAGCGCCTGTCTTGCAAGCGCAAGGGCCCGGGTTCGATTCCCCGGTAACCACATAACAATACTGGGTGTGGAGACTCATGCCCAGCAGCAACCAGTACCACATACCACAGTGCCGGGCGTGGTGGCTCACGCCTGTCATCCCAGCACTCGGGAGGCAGAGGCAGGAGGATTGT
>PVIR01004487.1:0-78713 GCA_004026965.1 Petromus typicus | reverse complement strand
CAGTATAAGACACAACTTAATTCTCATTTTTTCCCATAGCCCTACCCACCCTACCACCCTCCCATATACATAAAATTTGTTTCCTTACTTTTTTGTTACAATCTCAACATTGTCCCCTTTCACCTTATTTTACATTGAGCATTTTCTATTTCACAATATATAACATACAATGCTAGGACTCATTTACATCTTCATTTTCAAATTATCTCTAACTTACTAAACAGTGTAACACAGGTGAATAGCTGTTATGGTATATTGTTTAGGGAATTACAAAGAAAAAGTCTGTACATGGTGTGTATAGATGACATTTTGCAAACATAACTTTGATCTGGAGATAGGTTGAATCCTCGGATGCAGCGAGGGAACTGTATACTGCCCTCTCACCGATAGTCCCATTTATTCAAGAAAACTTAGTATCATAATGATATTTTTTCCTCTAAGTCATTTATGCCTGTGTAGGTTTTTGTGACCCAGTAATGAGTTTTAAGTGCGAGAGAAAATGTGTCATTTACTGAAGTTCGCACACACACACACACACACACACACACACACACACACACACACACACACCCCAATTAGATGCCTCCATCTACAAGGCTTCCTGGGATCTTCATTAAAGATTTGATCACAGAAGTGCTCTCAGCAATCAGAGGAATATGATGTTGGTATCCAAGAGAGTGAGATGTTCTTGAAATGGAAAAGAATGTTGAGAGGAGGACTTAAAACTTTTTGCACCCCTCTGGTTGGTTAATTTTTTCCACAAATAGATGTTTGAACAAGTTTTAGCAACATAGTTCCTATAGGCAGCCTGAGCTGAGTCCCATAGTCTGAATGGTGAAGGCACCGCTTGAATTCCCTGGCTGGATTATCAGGTCTATTACAAAGGTGACTTTAGTCTCACAAATCAGAATTGAACTTCGGCACACTCAGATGAGAAAAGTACATCAGTTAGGATCTAGAATAATGTGAACATAGGCTCTAATGAAACAGAAAATAAGGAAGCTGGGGTTACAGATCTGAGAGTGATAATGTGAGACTTCGGAATCGCACAGACAAGGTTTAGATTCAGGCTTGTATATTTACCAGCTCTAAGATCATGGTCGGCTCACTCAGCATCTCTCTGTATGTAATTTTAATGACAGTACTGACTTCACAGGGTTGTCCAGACAGTAGAGAATTCTAGATTAACTACTCTCCATGGATAGTGACTGCATCTGCCAGCTTCCTTACTGCTGAGACACAAAATCCAATACCCAGGACTCAGAGGAGGAGAGGTTTAACTTGACTCACTCAGTCCTTCGTCATCTGGCCCCAGAGCGGTAACCCCATGGCTGCTGGCCATGCTGTAGCAAAGCTCCTTAGCTCATGGTTCCCGGGAAGTAGAACAGAGGTAGAGCGCGAGGGGGGGAGTGTGAGGGCTCAGAGACAGCTCACGAGCGCACGTGTTCATCTCCCATTCACATATACCCAGAAGTGCCTTCATTCTGGGTGTAATCCTTATTTTGGGTTTCAGTCATTTTCATTCTCAGTCGTCTTCAATGTTTGGGTCCAAAATTAAAATTGTTACAGCCAGGGATGGCTTAAGTAGCCCCACCTACATCATGTCTGCTCATCCTGGTTTTTCAGTGTTATATAGTCACTTAGCAACTGCCAAGGGATAAACACTATAAGTTTGGTACTGAGGTCAGGATTGCAAATGTACTAGCATAGAAACATATACTAATTATAAACTCTTGGTCTTCGAAATTTTTTTGAGCAGTAGGACTTTTTAAAAGTAATAATTTCTTATTTAAGATGTAATATATAAAATTAGTGAACCTGAGTGGCAGGGCATTAGATGCAAGGTCAGAAACTTAGGGCTCTACCCGGGAGGCCTGGCCATTATTACAGGAAGCATCTTTGCAGAACCGCAGAACAATCAGCAGCTAGACTTGAAAACCACAGACCTGCAGCAATTCTTGATCATGCCAGATGCAAACATGAGCTGTTACTGAGCAGTTTGGTTTCTCCTGTGTCACTCTTTTTCTGGTGTCTTCAAAGATGTCCAGTGACCAGGGGTTCACAGTAACACTTCGATTCATGTGCTTGATTCTGTGATTCTGGACAGAAACCAAATTGGGTGAGACTTGAATAGAATTCATTGCTAGGTTCAGTGTTGACCTAATGTGGAAATTTGATTGAGTTCTCATCCAATTCTGTTTGTTCCCAGAATTATGGAGAGAATTGAGTTCATGAACCAAGCCACCACCTTGCAGATATGTTGTCTCAATCCCTGAGGGCTTGCTATCTTTTTACATAATGAGAAATAATCACCTCACCATTAAACTTGTGTCTCTATAACTATGATTCTTCAAATCCTCAACTGAGTCATGTTTCTTGCAAGATGTGTCAGGAATTAGCTTTGAAAGTTTTTTTCTACTCAATTCTACCTTTTAACTTTATGTTTATACCTTCAATTAAAAACAGCCTGGCATGGCTCACTCCTGTAATTCCAGCACTCGAGAGGCAGAGACAGGAGGATTGCTGTGAGTTCAAGGCTTGCCTGGGCTACATGGTGAGCTCAGGGCCTGCCTGAACTACAAAGTAAGACTCTGTCTCCAACAACAAAAAGCAAAAAACAAAAACAAACAACAACCCCCCCACACACATATTTTCTTAGTGCTGGCTATAGCCACCTGAGATCCACGCTGACAGTTCTGTCCTTTAAACAAAATAGGATAGAGCAGTTATTTTTATATCTTTGTATTGTAGTGACTTGATGACTATGTCATTGAAATGAATGCCTCTCACAGTCATTAACATTTTCACTTTCCTTGTATCATACATGTAGACATTGCACATCAGATCTACTTCTGAGTATAGGCTTGTGTAGGGTTTGGAGATTACCCTCACCTAACCCCTACAAAAGACCTGTGAGGCAAGTAATTATACTATTTCTACTTGACAGCTTTTTATAAGGCACAGAAGAGGTAGTGCTATGGGCTGGATGGTGAATAACTTTCAGAGCCCACATATAAAAGGCCTGTTCTGCAGAGTGAGCCATGGTAAATGGTAGAACCTCTAAGAAGAGCCTACTGGGTAGTCCTTGGGTCTTTGAGCATATGTCTTGATGTGACTGTGGACCCTGGTCGCTTTTCTCTCTTTTGCTTCCTGGTTGTGAACCTAGCAGTATTTTCTGTGTTGTGCTTCCTGCCACTGGCATCTCAGCACAGACCTAAAAGCAAGGGGTCTATGTGAGCATGGATTGGAACTTCTAAAACTGTGAGCCAACATAAATCTTTTTAGAAGTTGCTAGTCAGGTGTTTTGTTATAGCCACAGGAGGCTGCTCACCAGTTGGGTTGCATGCTGGTGGTTAGGGGTATTAGAATGTGACCCACAGAAATGTTGGCTTCTGAGCCTTGTGCTCATCTATTCTGTGGCCTTGTAAGAGCCAAGAATGGTCCAAAACACACGCAAAGTTTTTGGTTCCTAGATGCACCCTAAATCATCACATGAAGGAGAGTTGACGCCTAAGTAATGGGGCAATTAATTCAAAATGGCAAGTTATGTCCCAGATGTATTTCCTAGAAATGGAGCAGAGATTTTCCCTAAAGCAATCCCAGAGAGCAAATGTCAAAGACACAATTGAAAGCAACCAAAACACCAACAGGGATCAGAGAGTTTTCTACCCTGGGAGACCCTTTCTGGCCATGCTACTGAAATTTCATCATCGCCCTTCCAACTTGTAACTTTCCACATCTCTCCCCCATTCATTTTCTTTGTACTTAGTAGTTGCTCAAATACCATATGTTTCACATCTTGCATCTTTTATATGCACCGAGTAGTTTTGTTCCCGGCTATATCTTTGACATCTAAAAGAGTGCCAGGTGCATGGTTATTTCCTGATGAACATTTGGTGAAAGGATGAGTCATTAAATCAATACAATCCCATGCAAGACTCAGGTCTAGTCCTTTCAGTTTCAGGCTGACCCTTGTCCCCTGCAGATGCACTATCAGAGTGGCTGGGTGGGTGACACAGAATGATAGAGGCACACAAGCCAGAGCCAGGATCCAGGCTCATCCGCTGCTGCCCCTTCATGGTGTGGCAAGGCAGGCTCTTCACTGGCCCCAGTTGGCACAAATGTGAAGTGAGGCTGATTCAGAACTGATTGTTATGGGAACGAAATTATTAAAAGCCTGGGCCAAAAGTATGTGCCTAATGAACATAAGCTGGATCTGAAGCAATACTCTTAGAAGAGTATTAAAAGCTTCTCCCCTTTAGAAAACATTGATTTTAGTGAGGGATAAAAGCTAAAGGCAGTGTGACATTTTTATTCTCCTGAGGGGGCCCTAAAACATTTTAGCAATTTCCCTTCTGGCAAATGCCAGAATAAAAACCGGCTGCTTGGCACACCCGCCCGTCCCTTTTACTCAGGCCCACATGGGTGAGCTGAGCCCTGGGGGGTCCAGGGCGTTTCATGGATGCCCGAGGCCTGCAGGTGCCTTGTGAGGCCTCACACAATCGGCAGAGGCTGGAAGGGCATACAGCCAGGTGCCAGGGGCACAGACATCGAGCTAGCTAGCAGGGAGTGGGCTCAGAGAACCATTTCTTAAACAAGTGCAGGTTAATGCCGCATTGAACAGCAGATTTTTATGTTCCTGTGCATATAACGTTCATATTCAAAGTGGAGACCAAGTAAATCAACCAGGACGCCCATGATGTTCAAGGTATGAAATGGAATAGTTCATTGTGACCCAAGTTTCTGAGCGAATCTTCACTCATTTCCTTGGGCCTGGCTGCCATGTTGTATGAGTTATGGGGGATCATTAAAGGGGTCTGTTCTCAGGAGATGTGTCTGAAGGAAAACCTGACTTGGAAGGAGAATAACAGGGTGCAGGGAAAGCTGAGCCTGAGGACATTTTTGTGAGCCTCTTTGAGTTGTAACAAGATGAATGAAGGGCGTCTATCAACTTCTCGAAGGCTGGATGTATTGAATCAGTTACACTTGCTTGGATTCTTGGGGAAAAAATGGCTTTAAGTGGTTGTCTTTCCACACTGTTTGTTAGCAGGAAGGACTTTCAAAGGGTAATAGTGACAGTGGGGAGAAGGACGCAGACCAGGCAGTCTCCAAGCCATTTAAACAGAAACTTAACCACATGTCCTCAAGATGTCTGTGATGGGATACAAAATAAAGCTGGGGATTGAAATTGCAAATAAACTAAGATGGGTTTTTCAAGATTGTTTTGCCTCATGGCTATTCTCTTGCAAATGTTAAGAAAAAAAATAGCTGAACAAGGAAGTCAAAGCACTGTGTACTCTATGAAACAAGTTGGTGCCGCCCTCCAGGGAGGGGTGGAGGTGGCAGAGCACAGGGAAGGTGAGAGGACAGGATGCAGCAGTATTTTCAAATGGTTTGGAAAACAATCACCTCATTTATTTTATTTCTTTTACAAATCCAGGGATTGTTTATCTTTTTTTTTTAATTTTTGGTTGTACATGTTTGTAGCACATAATGATTACATTCAACTCGTGTATGTGACACACTTCAGTTGCTTTCTTTTCCTCCCTCCCTCCTCCCCACTTTTGCTTTTTCAGCATCAGGTTCATTGATTTATGAGACCTTATAAAGTTAGTTATTATATATGTGGATTGAAAACAAGACTAGTAGGCCAAAGAACATCCAAAACATATAAGGCAATTATGCTAAGTTAAAATACATTTTTAGGTACATTGTCTGTGCTGGATTTCAATACCTTTTTGTTCATCTTTTTTCTTATTATCTGTCTTTTACTTTGTAATATATATGATCTATATTATACATATATATTATATAGTTTATCCTATAATAGAAATATAAGAGAATGCAATATTTAAGCCTGGTGTCTGAGTTGTTTTACTTAACATTATGGTCTCAAGGTGCACCTATTTTTTACAAACGATTCATGCTTATTCTTTTTCCAGCAGAGTGGTACTCCATTGTGTGAATATCATATTTTTTATACATTCATCTGCCGATGGACATATAAGCTGTTTCCAAGATTTAGCTGGTATTGATTGAGCTGCTATAGACATGGGTATGTGTATATCATTGTGGTATGATGGTTAACTCTTTTAGGAAGACATCTAGCAGGGAAATAGCTGAGTCAAATGGAATTTCTACTTTTAGTGTTGGAATGAATCTCTATACTGATTTCCAAAATAGTTGTATCAGTTTACAGTTCCACTAGCAAAGGAGAAATGTTCCTCCCTTCCTATTGCCTCACAGGTGTTATTGGTTGACTTCTTGGGGGTAGCTATTCTTTCTGGAGTAACATAGAATCTCATCCTTTAAAAAATTTTTTTAGTGTATGTGATTCACAATCAACACATTCATCATGGAGGTTGGTAGATATGTGCATCTTGATACTTTTTACTTTCCCTTTCTTCCTCTTTCACTCCCATTATCCCAGTGGAAACACAGATAGCCAGGGCAGAACAGGGACCTGCAGCACCAGAACCAGCCCTGAGGGAAGCCACGGGAGCCTGGCCAGACTGAGCTGATTACATCCGTGAGCAAAAGGACTGGGGGAAGAGTGCTGTGACCACACACACACAGATCTATAGCACACTGTTCCTACTTCCAGCATGATTTGCACCACGGGGCACACGTGTGCATCTGTGGCTAATGATCTTGCTCTGGTCTGGATGTGTTTTGTCCCTCAAAAGTGAATATGCTAGAAGCCTAGTCCCTGGTGTGGTGCTATCCAAGTGGGGGAACTTGTGAGATTTGGGCCTTGCGCAAGGTGGACTTTGAGGTGCCATCCTCAGAGGGGACTCATGCTGCTCTTTCTGGGTGAGTTAGTTCTGAGAGTGAGAGCTGTTATGGAAAGAGGAAGCCTAGGCCAGGGTTTCACTGACTTCCTGTCTTGATTTTATGAATATTCCTATCAAGATGCTGTCCACTATGTTGTGACACAAGGTCTTTACCAGAGCTGGAGAGAGGCTAGGGCTATGCTCTTGGAGCTCCAAAATTTTGAGCTAAATGTATCTCTGAGGTACTTTGTTACTGCAACAGAAATGGACTGATACAGAGTTATAATATTTTTCACTGGAAGACTAAAATGTGTATGCAGGACAACACTAGTCTACAGCAGTAAGGTAGGAATGAGAGGGGAAGTAACACTGACCAAGTGAATTACTCTGAAGTGACAAATACTGCTTGCATTTGTTCGGTACCAATTAATGATTTAGCACTCACCTGAGGAGACCACCTAGTAGTGGTGCAGAGGAGACTATGGCCTCTGTGAGAGACTTCCGGTTCCCATCATGCTTCTTGACATGGGGTTCAGCCTGTGGCTTAGAAACAAGGAAAACAGCCAACATGGAGTGTCTCTACCCTCCTCAGACCAGAAACCTCCACTCAAGATTGGTGTATGCTGACCAACCTCGTTAACAATCTCAATAAAACAAAATAGTTATTTCATTTGTTCTTTTTCCATTAAAGTAGCAGTTTATTTAATTTTAAATTTTATTTTGTTAGTATGTTTTTGCAGTTCATACAGTTTACAATTGTTATTTTCCGTCATGAATATATTTAATAAGTACTTTTAATATAGGTGTGAATGAAATTATTGTCTAGGCATTTGTAAATATGAGATAAAACAAAAAGCCAAGGGATGATAAATGTTAAATCATAGTTTCTCCTTGTGAGAGAGAAAGGGCAAGATTTAAATTAATGACAATGTAAATTAATGACAATAATCTAGCCGAGTGCTGAGAGTTGAGGTTAAAGGAATTCAATGCATTATGAGAGTAAACCAGCAACAAAATAAAACAAGTTAAGATGCAAAGAGCCTGTTTTGAAAGGAGGATAATGGAATGCCATGAATTGAGGATGGGGATTAATCCAGTTCTACACACTTGATTTTTATAAAAATAAGTGAAGTAACAAAGAAATGAATGAACAAAAGAACAGCCAGTGGAATGAAGGAAGAATGAATGAACGTATCTCTTTTAGCACAGTGATGCTTTTCATTCTAGCGATGGATCTGGTGACCAGGGCCTCTGATGGCCTAGGTGATTTATTTAGAGCGAGTAGAATCTAATCCACAGAGATGCTGAGAAGGGTAAGGTTGTTGTGATGAAGCAGTAGAACAGTCTCAACAGTTCTGTAAAGATTTTGAAATGATGCCCAATTCTTGGCTCAGCTCACAGAGTCTCAGAACTGCAGCTGTTAATGGCAATGCACCATGCTACTTGGAAATGCGGATGTGAACTGCAATCTTATCTTTGAAAAACAACATTAAATTCTTGACACAGCAGATATTTACCCTGCTCTTCCAAGGACACAGATATTGCCTCATAGAGCTGAAAATGCCATGAATGTTAACTTCAACAGCCACAGCCTTGTTGTGTGACAAATACATCAGCTCATCCCTGCTGGGAAAGGAAGCAATCAGAAGGGGCGTGGCTTCAGACTGAGAGAAGAGGAGCTGCAGGAATGAAGGGTGTTTCCAAGGAGAACGTGGGTGATGTCGATGGTGACCACATTGATGGGGGCTCGCTCCATGTGTTCTCATTGCCATGACATGTCCCAGTCAACACTGACTCCATCAAATACGGTTTGCGCTTGGGAGTTGGGAGAGTTTTAGGGAATCTAGGAATATCTACTTCCCTATTCTTTTATTAAAGAGGAGAAACAAGACTGTTAAGAAATGATTTCCCTTTTGAGGATGACATGATACTTTATAAAGAAGATCTTAAAACTCCACCAAATGACTTCTATACTTAATATCCAGATTCCATGCATAGCTGGATGCAAGGTCAACACTCAAAAATGAACAGCTTCTTGTATATGAACAACTGACTCATAGAGAAAGAAAGTGGGGGAAATGAGTCCTTTAACAATAGCATCCAAAAACTGAAATTTCTGACAAAAAAGTGAAAGATCTTTACTTAGAAAATTACAAGACTCTGAAAAAAAGATACAGAAAAGGATATCAGAAAATGGAAAAACATCCTCTGTTCCTGGTTAGGAAAAAACCAATATAGTGAAAATGGCCATATTTCCAAAACTGCTAGATATATATGCAAGCAATTCCAATTGAAATCCCAACAGCATATTTCACAGGAATAGAGAAAATAATCCAAAAATTCATCTGGAACCAGAAGAGAACTAGAATAGCAAAAGCAATTTAGAGCAACAGTGACAAGTGAGGGGGTATCACAATCTCCAATTTAAAACAAGTACAAAGCTACTGTAATAAAACCAGCATGGTACTAGCTAAGAAACAGGTCCAAGGACCAATGAAGCAGATTAGTAGATTTAGAAACAAATCCAGCATACTAAACCACCTTATGTTTGACAAAGGAGCCAAACACCCTCACTGGAGGCAAAATAGCCTCTTTAATAAATGGTGCTGGAAAAACTAGGTTTCAATCTGCCAAAAATTAAAGCTAGATTCATGTCTTACACCATGCACCAAACTAAAATCAAAATGGATTAGAGACTTAAATATCAAAACAGAAACACTAGGGCCGGGGAGTTAGCTCAGTGGTTCTGGCGCCTGTCTTGCAAGCGCAAAGACTCGGTTTGATTCCCCGGTAACCACATAACAATACTGGGCATGGAGACTCACACCCAGCAGCAACCAGCACCACATACCACAGTGCTGGGCGTGGTGGCTCACGCCTGTAATCCCAGCACTCGGGAGGCAGAGGCAGGAGGATTGTGATGTGAGTTTGAGGCTGAGCTCAGGGCCAGCCTGAACCACCAAGCGAGACCCTGTCTCAAAAAACCTAAAACAAAACCTAAAACAAAACAAAACAAAAAAACAGAAACACTAAACCTGCTATAACATCAGTTAGGTAGAACTCTTGCAGACACTGGCATAGAGAGAGACTTTATGAACAAAACCTCTGTAGCATGGGAACTAGTGCAAAGAATAAACAAGTAGGATTTCATCTTTCTTTCTTCTTTTTTTTGAGACAGGGTCATGCTTTGTAGTTCAGGCTGGCCCTGAGCTCACTATGCAGCCCAAGCAAGCCTTGAACTCACCGCAATCCTCCTGCCTCTGCCTTCCAAGTGCTGGGATTACAGGTGTGAGCCACCATGCCTGGCACTGGTATGCAGTTACTGGGGATTGGATTTGAGACCTTGCGTGCTTCGAAGCAGATGCCAGAACCACTGAGCTAAATCCTTGGCCCATGGAATGCCATCTTACTAAACAGCTTCTGTTTAGCAAGAGAAGCCATCAACAGAATGGAAAGATAACCTACAGTGTGGGGAAAAAAGTTTTACTAGATGTTCCTCAAACAAAGGACTGCTCTCTAGAATATATAAAGAACTTCAGGTCCTCCCAAATTTAAAGGCCCAATTAAAAAATGGGGATTTGTAGTGATTAGACATTTTTCAGATGAATAAATAAAAGGAGAAAAGAAACATATGAAGAAATGTTCAACACCCTGGTCACTGGAGAGATGCAGGTGAAAACAACACTGAGATTCTACCTCACTCCGGAAAAAAAAATGTCTGCTATCAAAAAGTCAGCCAATAACAAATGCTGGTGGGGCTGTGAAGAGAAAGGAACACTTCTTCACTGTTGGTGGAAATGTAGACTGGTGTAACTGCTGTGGAAATAAATGTGGAGATTCCTCAAAGAACTTTGCTTACAGGTCCCATTCGACCTAGCTATTCCCCTGAGTATCTTCCCCAAAAATGAAAAACATCATACCACAGTGATGATACATGCATCCATGTTGACAATGGCATAGTTTGTAAATGCTAACTCTTGGAAAAAGCCCAGATGCCCACAACTGTTGACTGAATAAAGAAGATATGGGATTTTAAAAAAATAAAGTAGAGTGCTACTCATCCATAAAGAAAGATATTCATAGCTAAATGAATGCCCAATGAGGCCATACTGCTAAGTGAAATAAATAAGACCCATGTTCATAAATACCAAGTAATTTGTCTGGTATGAGAAACTGAATGTGTAAATGAGGCCCCAACTATATCATAAATAATTAAAATAGCAAGAAAAGGTCCAAAAAGGGCAGGGAAGTAGGGAAGGATGGTGAGGGAAAATACAGAAGAGAAGGAAAAATTCAAGAAAAGAAAGAAAAAAATTAAACAAAGTTTTTGTAAATAGGGAAAGGTGGAGGGCTGGAAAGGATGGCAGCAAAATGAGAGAAAGTAAGAATCAAGATATGTGTAGTATATGTACACATTCCCAATGATGAGTGTGATCATAATGTGCATCTAAAACAATGGAAATAATGATAAAATTATTTTAACCTTAAGTTTAGACTTATTCATTTCTGCTATTTTTGTTTTTTGGATGATTTTTCCAATTCTCTTTAAATACAGTCCTAAGCTCCAGATAACATGTTTGTGGGGTATAACTCTTAAGACTCTTGAGAAAGGAAATCAACTTTTCATGGAGTTTAAAAGATATTTTCAGTCAAAACTGTGAAGAACTTGGCTGAATTTTCTAATTTTAATATTTTGACACATTACACAAGCAAATAAAGGTCTCATTTTCATATACACAGAGTCTCTACATGAAAGTCTCCTTGTCTGTATATAGACACACATATGTGCATATCTATAAATGTACGTGTAATGACTGAAACTTTATTCTAGCAAGTAGTATTGTGTGCAATAGAGTAGAAGAGCAGTATTTCAATGCCAGTTAATGTTTATTCTTAAACAGATCTATTCAAAAGCAGCAAGTTATCTCTAGGTTGAAAAACCTTGAAATGCGTTTAGTATGACCGAAGCAATCATGCCACATTGACAAAGGACCCTTACGAATAAATATATAAATGGTGGAAACAGTCACTTCATTCCCATTGTTTATAGTCTGGAACACCTCGCAGGTTATAGTTTATTAACTTTGGGGAAAGTTCTGGAGGAGGTTCGTTATTATCTGATGAAGTTGCTTTTGTGACTTTTCTACAAAGTGAAGAAACTTCCATTTGATATATTGCTCATTTCTTTGTTGACTTTACTGAGGCTCTTATTTATCTAATCTTCACAGAATAGTTTCCATTTACACAGGAAAAAAAAAACTTGGAAGAGTTTACTCACCACTTTATCTTTCTCTCTCTTCCTTTCTTGCAAATGTTACCTTATTTAAAAATCACGAGTTGCCTTCATCAGCTCTTTCTGAACAAAAATCTCTTTATTCCAGAGAGTTATTAATAAACTAGGCATGATTATCACTACTGGTAATGTCCAAAATATTATCTAGTACAATTCTATGTGTGGTGATAGGTAGTAGTTTTAAGTTTTTAGAACACATCCTTTAAATAATATTAGTAAATGATAATAAACCTGTACCACAGTAAGTCTGAAATGTTTCTGCACAGAGAAAGAAATCGCTATTGTTTTGAGTATTAAAGGTCCGTTAACTCATGGGTAGCTTATTGACATTTGTGAAGACTTGGAGCAGGGGGTGGTGTGGGAAGACTACTCCAGAAAGTTAGGTTTTTGAGAGGTCTCTGCTGTAAGCAAGATTGTTGGTCCAATTGTCCTTGAAGTCTCAATACATCTTCTAGTCTGGTTAGAGACCAGCACAAAACCAGCAGCAGAAGGGAGATGGCCACTTGCCTGTCCACCATATAAAAGTGATCACCTTCCTGCCCCTGCCTGCCCTGGTTTCTACACCATGAAGAAGAGTTTCTGTAGTTACGGTGAATTCCTTTGCCTCTCGATATTTCACATGGCTGTGTTTTGCCCTAAGAAACTATAGGAGGAAAACAAATTACACTGAATGCTTTTCTATAAATTTCCAGTGCATGCAAACAAATTCTCTAAATGACAAGATCTTGTAGGAGAAGTTTATATTCCTGCAGTGAAGCCATTAGACAATAGCGTATCTGAATTTATGGTAAACAAGCGGGATCATGCTCTCTCATAGGAAGATGACAGAGCACCATAGTTCCATAGTCACTGTGACATTGTGAGGTGAGTAGTAAAGACAGAGAGAGATCTGAGCCTGAAGGAGCTCGCCACACAGCTCCAGGTAGGACTCAAAGCCCTGGATGAGTGCTCACCACAGCTGCCTGGCTGTGCTCCTAAGTCCTAGGAAGTGAAAACAAGTTCAGCCACCACGCGCACCAGCAGGCAGATGGCTTGGGGTGAAGAAAGAGTTTTGGCAGTGATGAAATATACAGGGAGAAAGCAATGAAGAAATAGGACCACCGCACAGCTCTGTGGGAGGGTGGAAAAAGATGATGATAAGGAAATGGGGACGAGGCGTTCCTTAAACTCTTCCTCATGCGCCAAACTCAGTTAGTGTTAAGGGTACCGCAGTGAATGACAGAGACTGAGTGCCCTGGGAGATGGGTCTGGTGGTATAAGGGATAGAGAGGAGAATGAGAAAACCCCAGGTCACATTGTGATGTGGTTGTGGGGAGGATCTGCTTTTCAGGGAGTATGAAAGCAGATAGTCAGTGGGTAATGGAGGCTGGTTTGCAAACGGGTGATGTCTAAGCTGACTTCAGCAGGAGGCAGAGGAAGCACAATGCTGTCTGAGTACAGCTTGAGCAAAAGGCAAGGAAGGTGATTCAGAGGGAATGCACACCAGAGGAGAAGATGGTGCAAAGAAGCAAGTGTCGCAGGCATGTCACTTGAGAGGGGACACAGAGCAGGGACATCTGGAGGAAGAGACTAAGAAAGAGGGGTGCAGTGTGTACACACTGTAACTGCAGCTAGACTCTTACCTACATAGCAAATAAGTAGTTCTGTGAGCTGATTCTTTTTTTTTTTTTTTTTTTTTAGATTTTTTGAGATAGGGTCTCACTTTGTGGTTCAGGCTGGCCCTGAGCTCAGCCTCAAACTCACATCACAGCAATCCTCCTGCCTCTGCCTCCCAAGTGCTGGGATTACAGGTGTGAGCCACCACGCCTGGCACTGTGGTATGTGGTGCTGGTTGCTGCTGGGTGTGAGTCTCCACACCCAGTATGGTATGTGGCTACCTGGGATTGAACTCGGGTCCTTACGCTTGCAAGACAGGTGCCGGAACCACTGAGCTAAGTCCCCGGCCTCTGTGAGCTGATTCTTAACAGAATTTCTAGAGCTTTGGTTCTCAACCATGTCTGTGTGCTGAAACTGCCTCCGAAGCTACAGAATAACCAGAGGCCTGGGCCCCCTCTCAGTTAGGAGCTACTCATCTGTGTGACCGGGATGCAGTCTGGACATGAAGACTTTTAAAGGTGATGCTATTGCAAAGCTCTGGTTAAGAGTAAAATTCACTTTGTGTCTTGGTGTTGTTAGAAGTAAAATGAGTAAACTAATGTTACCTAAGACAGGAATAGTCTTTAGAACCATAAAGGTTGGAGTAGAGGAGGAAATCTCCACTGGGGTGAGTCCACCCTGCTGCTATGTGTGTGTCAGCACCTGAAGACAGTTTTTATTGTCACAATCCAGGAGCAGGGGCTCCTTGAATCCAGTGAGCAGAAGACAGGGATGCTGCTAGTATTCCACAAAGTGCAGGGTAGTTCCATAACAAAGCTCACAATGTCCACAGTACCCCAGGCACAAGCCCATTGGCCAGAAGGTAAGTGCAAGGCTCTGAGCCCAGTTGCCAATCTCAAATCCCAGCTGCACCTTGAACATTTGTATTACCTAGGGTGAGTCAGTACTCAGTTTTTCTGTGTGTTGGTTTAGTGATAAATTAAATGGAGAAAATAATGTGATTCGACTCACAGAGATGAAATGGTTAATACACGTGAAGGCAGAGCAGACCCAGGTAAGTCTTTTGCTTTTATCTTGGAAATAAGAAATGACTGTCCTGAAACCACAGCTAAAATTCTCGGATTTCTTTTGTCTAAATTATTGAGATTATGAAACTTTTTTTTTAAATGATCAAATAATAAAGATCTTCATTTTTTTGAGACAAGGTTTCACTTTATAGTTCAGGCTGGTCCTAAACTTAGACTCGAACCCAGCAATCCTCCTGCCCCCACCTCCCAAGTGCTGGGATTACAGACGTGAGCCACAGACCCAGCACTGTGCATTGTTGTTATGTGGTTACTGGTGATCAAACCCAGAACTTGTGCTTGCAAGACAGACGCTGGAACCACTAAGGTAACTGTTTCTTAAGAGCTTACTACATGTCAGGCAATATATCAGGTGTTTTATGATCTCATTTGATCTTTACTCTTACCCAGATGATATAGGTATCACTAATTCCATTTAACAGAAACAAAAATGAAGAATGAATAGTTGAGAACCTTTTCTGAGCACACATAAAAGTTAAAGGGACAGGTTCTGTCTGAGTGCACATCCAATGCACTTGACGTGATATTATGTAGATGGCCAATAGCATGGCCACAGAGAAAACACTAAGCAGGGAGAGATCAACATCTCAGGCCTTTTGTACCAGACTTAACTGGATGCTCTGCTGCCTGCCTTACAATTGCAAGGCTCCCCAGTCCAAGCCCCTATACCACACACACACACACACACACACACACACACACACACACACAGTCTTAGGCTTTTGCACTCTTTCCCGCCTATTTTTGTATCTTTTGGTCCAGCTCCTCCAGTTTGTTCCTTGATCTTGCATTGCCATGGAAACTGTCACCACAACAGTAAATCATTGTGGGTTCTGATCTCTCGACTTTTTTCATCTTATATCCTATAGGGAAAATTTTGACCATGAACCCAAATATATATTACACATAACTGAAAGAAAAATATTTTCTAAGTAGATAAACATAAAAGTTCCAATGTTTTCTTAATGCATCTTGCCCTGTGGAGTTAAGGGATCCATTCCGAAGATCACTACACTAGAGTTCTTATCATGTTTGTGTGCAAAGATCTCCTTTCCTTTATGTTCTTAGAAAAGTGTAATTACAGTTATAAGAAATATCAGCTTGCAAACTGAGCACAAAAACTAAAAAAGCCATCATTTTTAACCTAACTTAACCAAAAGCCAGTGTCAGGGATGCTCCTGGGGCTGCATGACTGTCTCACTAGCTATATCTCTCAGTGAGAAACTTTCTGAGGTTAGCAGTTAGGTGTTTTGTAATAGTTTGAGCTTCCTTACTTTTCAACTTCTTTTCCTTAGTCTTGTTTTCCCACAATACCCTTTTGTAAGATCCCAACTTCATCTTGTCAATAAATAGGAAATCAGCTTTATGATAGCATCACTGGTCTGGGATGAGTTGCAGGTCAAAGACATCAGCTGTGTTGGTAGCTACAGCCATTCTGGTTTGGGATCCCAGATCTGCAGGCAGAGGTCAGGCAGGGCCAAACAGAAAGCCAGGAGTAGGGCAAGCAGAGGTGGCAACAGAGCTCCTGTTCCAAAGGTGTCTTCGTTTGTCAGAAGTCCTGTTCACCCCATGCATCTAGTTGCATTTAAAACCTTCATATATAATGACCTCTATTTCCTTAAAGCACTGTAATGGAAAAAGTTTTGACTTCAATTCAGAGAGAGCAATTTTGTTGTTGTAACTGAAGAAATTCACTTAATATTTTTGCATTCTTGAGAAGTTAAGAATATATAGACAGAACCAAGGAATAGAAAATTCTATAGCAATTAAAATACAAAGATATTTATGCAACCAGACAAGCCATTAGAAAGAGTGATATGATTAGCTCCCTGCATGTACAATCGTCTTTTATATCTGAGGATGAAGAAGCAGATGTTCTTGTTATCAGTTTGCATATTTGTCTGAAAAGAAAAGCAAACACCACAGGTATAAGATCCACATTCTATTCCACATGGCACATGAGCCCAGCTCTGTGTACCAGCCCAGGTTTGGCTTTGGGAGGACAAATGCTGCTTACTGTGCCTGATATCAGTTCACTATACTCTAGGGTACACTAAGTCTTTGACCAAGAATTCCAATTTCCAATAATCACACTCCACTCACTCCATTTGCCCCATACCCTATCAATGTTGAACTTGGAGCATGTCTACTAGTAATTCTTTAGCTTTATTTATCCAGAAATAATTATGAAATTATTATCATTGCTAGGCACTGTGCAAGGCACCTGCTCAGTGAAAGATTTGATGTCTTCAGTGTGCACTTTGGCTCCAAAGTGAAAAGGCATAGTCCAGTAATTTCTCTCTCATGGAGTGGTTTTGAGTACTAAATGGCTTGTGTCTGTGTTTTTCATTGCTGGAACAAAATATCTGACATCCACAAGCTAATGGAGGAAAGATTTAATTTGACTCACAGTTTATAGAGGTTTCAGTCCATAGTTGGCTAGCTCTGAAACAGACCATCATGGCAGAGGGGCATCACAGAGGAGAAACAGTCCATGGCATAGCAGACAGGGAGCAGAAAGCGATCAAGGGAGAGGAGAGGATATATATACATATATAGAATATATATGTACACACACACACACACACACACACACACACACGTCCTGCTAGGCCACACCCTCAGTAACTGATCTCTTCCCACCAGTATTCACTTCCTAACTTCACATTCAGCTATAAATCCATCAATGGACTAATCTAGGGATAACTAACCCATGATCCAGTCATCTCCTGAAAGCCCCACCTCCACAAACATGAAGCTTTAGAGGACATTTTGGACATAAACCATAACAGCTGGCCTCTATGACATTGCAGCACTATCTTTGGATATCTAAGGGAAAGCTATCACACAGTTCAGGCCCCAAAAGGCATTTCTTTTAGCTTACTGAATACAAATAAAAAGTTTGCTCCATTGTATAGCATGGCTAGTCTGTTTCTTTAACTCTTCCCATCCCTCTTCTGTCCTCAAAGGAGATGGGCTTTTAAGGGCTCCGCTGCACACATTTGGCTTTCTTCAACAGTACTGGTGGCCATCCTCAACCTCAGCTGCGTGGCCATGCTCTGGGCTTAGCACCCTCCTCTCTTTCTCCTACCTTACAGCTGCTCAGCTCTTTTGTCCCTTTAGCAATCCATCTCCAAAGGCACACTACTCTCCCTTCATGACAGCTGTCAGAATGGCCCGCAGCCTTTGGCTCTGCTCCCAGGAGGATGGCGTGCATGCCTGCTGCAGAGCTTGAGGCAGGACTGGGGAGGAGAGGCCTCCATGCCGGTGCAGCCTGAGGGAACAGTCTCCACACTTCTCATGCTGGCTGGAAGAGAGTGTCATGTGCCTCTATGACTTTTCATGCTGAAAGATTGTTCATTTCTTTCAATTATTCTGTTTGGTGTTGACCTTCATGAGGAAGAGAATGGGAGGAATAAAATCTTATCCCTACAGTTATGCAGTTGCCTGTGTGCTAGGGAATGGTGAATACTTACTAAATAGTGGTTGTTGTATTCATCTTACTGTTCTAGGGCCACCATATCAGAGTATGAGTCTGGGATGGCTGAAACAGCAGGAATTAATTTCACAGTTATGGAAATTAGAAGTCTGAGGTCAAGGTATAGGCAGGGCTGTTTCCTTTTGAGACCTCTCTCCTCAATTTGTAGGTTGACATCTTTTTTTTTTTTTTTTTTTTTTTTTGAGACAGGATCTCACTTTGTAGTTCAGGCTGGTCCTGAACTCAGTCTTGAACTCATAGCAATCCTCCCGCCTCTGCCTCCTGAGTGCTGGGTTTAGAGGTATGAGCCACCGTGCCTGGCACTGTGGTATGTAGTTACTGGGGATCAAACCCAGGGCCCTTGTTCTTTTGAGGCAGGCACTGGAACCACTGGGCTAAATCCCCAGCCCCAAGGTGATCATCTTTTATTGTCTCTACATGGTCTTCTCTGTATGTCTGTTTTCAACTCTTCTCTTATGATGACACCAGTCTATGAGATTAGGGCCCACTCTAATGACCTCATCTTAATATAATTACTTATTATGGGTAAATAAAATGTGATATTTACACACAGAGGCATATTACTCTGCCATAAAGAAGGATAACTTTGAATCTTTTGTAAGGAAATGTTGCACTTTGAGACCACACTGTTAAATGAAATAAATCAGACACACAAACTTACATATCACATGGCTTCTCTTATATCAGATATGTGCGATTTATACATTCAAAAGCAAACTAAGTTAGATAATAGGAAACAAGGAGATGGCTCTTATAAAAAGGAAAGGGGAGGAAGGAAGCAAAAAAGAATTAAGATGTGTCATGTACATGTACAAGCTTCCCAAAATGCATATGATCATTATATGCTGTAAAAAAGTATTAATAAAAATAGCAGGTAAAAACCATCCAATCTCCAAACATAGTCACATTCCGGAATACTGGAGAGTAGTATTTCAACATATAGATATTTTTGAGGGGAGACATAGTTCAACCAATACATTTATTTGACCGGCCCCACCCCTTCCAAATGCCATATTTGGAATGATGATTGCTAAGTAGGTAATTGAGTATAAGGTAAGTAGTGTGCTCCCCCTGCTGCGGGATATGTAAACTTTGTTTGCTGTATAGGGTCTGTTAAAAGTGAGTCTTCTCTATCTCAGACTTGAACATCAGTTCCAGAGTAACATAGAGAAGAGTGACAGGAGTAGCTGTCTCAACAGGCCGCCAGCCTGGTTACGAGCACCATACGAGCTTACTGGAAACCGCGTCTTAACTTCTGGGCATGTAGAAGCTGTTGGTGAAGAAGGTGAGATGACTGAAGCAGCTTCAGTGGTTGATGAGGAAGTGCAGTTCCCTCACGCTCCCCAGGGCCCCGCAGGGCCGTTCATACAGTGTCTGGCTGCCCCGGCGGCCGTGGAAAGCTGACTGCAGCTGAGACTTCTGGGATTAGCTGCTGCATAGATGCCTGGGATGCACCTGCTTCTCTAAAGTCGCTGCACTTTCTGTCTCAGCTTCCTCAGCTGTGCGGAGCATAACCGGGACAGTCTTGGGTTATATCTACAGCTCTGTGCGGAGGGAAATGAGCCGCATGGACTATCACTGTGGCACGTGCGCCTCTGCGGGACTTCTGTGATTTCTCACACATCCTGCGCGGGTGCTGCAGAAGAGAAAATAACTTGCTTATAATTACAGCTCAAATTCAGGTGTCCAAGTGCACTAAGTCCCCAGATCAGGGCGCAAGGACTCCATGGGGATCTATCTGACAGAAGGCAGATCCACATAATGGTGCCCTGAGCCAAATTCAACTTGCTGCTGCTGCTGTGTGTTGCTTGGCAAATAACATGACTGAGTTTGTGTGTGTGTGTGTGTGTGTGTGTGTGTGTGTGTGTGTGTGTGTGTACACCTACTGTGTTTCAGGTGTCTGTGCACAGAGTAAACATTCTCTTGCTTCCACAGTATTTATCACTCACTGTTATCTTTTTCCTACTTGGCCCGTGAGTCTTTTAACGGTGTTAATTCTTATGTACTTGAGAGAAAGAAAAGAATAATTTCTAAAAAGATGAAAGAAACCCAGGAGGTGCAAGGAAAGTGAAAGAGGGCTGCATTCCGGAGATTGCATTATGCAAAATTCTGGAGGGGTCAAGCTCCTGGCTCTGGACAGGAGCCGTGGACTATCAAGGCCACCACAGGGGTGACGTGGGGGACAGAAAAAGGCACAAGAAGAGGAAGGTACTGCTATTTGCTAAGTATCACACCTCAGGCATTTTATTCTAACATTCCATTTAATAAACACAGACCCCTCTCCACTTGCAGGTATTCTTACACCATTTATAGTTTAGGAGAGAAATGTTATTCATTTGGATGTGCTATAGGCTAAATGCTTTTGTTTAGAGAAGGCTACGTGTTAACACTGCTAACATACTTGCTTGAGATAATGAGTTCTCACAGAAGGGCGAGCTCGCCAGCCCAGGGCTGTGTGGCTGTAAAGCCGTGGCTTCGACATTTCCCATTATGCCCATTGTTATAGTGAGGTGCATGCTTTGGTCTCATCCTCCATTCTGTGGAAATAAAAATGTTTTTTTCAGCCATGTTCTTTTATATTTAAAATGAAAGAAATTTTATTAGTTATCAGAGAAGAAAATGTATATTATAGCAACTTAAATGACCTCCTTTACTGAGCAAAGGATGGAGGAAATTGAAATTATGTTTAGCCACTAAGAATAATCACCCCCTAAATGTAGACAAACAGACCAAGGAGCAGATGTAGGGAGTCTGAGTGAAGGTCAGTCAGAAATACAAACCAGGGCATTCCAGGCTGAAAATTACAGACAGAACTGACACTGCAGCTCTACACACAAGTTAAAGATGCATTGCAGAAGAGAACACACATTATTATTTTGGTTGAAGAATCTTTCCAGTAAAGCCTTTGAACAATGGCTCATGATAGATTAAACCAAGGTTACCGAGGTAGGGAGAGAATGCGGGAGAGTTACCGAGGCACCACAAGGTAGCAGTTGTGTTATGGACAAACAGGAGGGAAATCTCTCAGTGAGAATATATAAAATGAGAAAAATGAGAAAAAATTCTATCTCATTGCTAAATTCATAGAAATGATAAAATTAATGGCCTGAAATCACACATATTGAGAACATTCTTTCTGTATGTGTATGGGGGGCACTGTAACAAAGGAAAATGTAAACAATTAGGACATAATTAAGACCCTATAAAAGTAGCTGTTGATAGAAGGTGGTTAAAAGACCACTTAGGGTGTTTGGACATATGCAGGCCAGGAATGTGCTTCTAAGATGTTGGTGACAGCAGCAGTTAAAGGTAATTGTTGGCCTCTGTGGGCTCTTATGAAAAACCATAAGAAGTGAAAAATGGTAACAAATTTATTTTATTGGGGGGCTTTATAGTTGCTCGGGAACTCACGAGGTTCCTGTTTTATATCAAGCATTTCTTTGAGTAAGTTACATGTCTTGAGTGGACTCCTTGTGCCAGAAGATCTCTGCTCCCCCTCCAGTCTGACTTTCCTCCTCCTGCATCTTGCTCTGTGCTCTGAGCACATCAACAGGAGTCCTAGACCTTCTGGCTTCTCAATGAATTTGGCATCAAGAGAGAAGAAGGCAGGCAAGATGCTCAGAGTCTGGAAAGAGACACCAGCAGGTCTCCAGTGGACTTTACCTGATCTTTTTGGTTCCCTGTCAGGGGCGCAGCTTGGGTTGGCCACAGACAGGATCGGGGTCTGGGTGCGAGTTCATGCCTGGTGCGAATCTTTTCCAGGGAAAAGAGACTGTAGTTATGGCTCATAGCTCACACTGCTTCTTATAAACTACAAGCAAGTCTTGGCACATACACAGGAAGTCACGCTTAGCAATTGTTTTTCATGTGCAAGTGGCATAAACGAAATGCTCTTATCCCTCACGAAATTCCCAAGCTGCAGTCGAATGCCCAGTGAAATGGTATTTGGAGACAGGTGCTTTCAGAGGTGCTTAGGTCACAAGAGCACAGCCTTCAAGAACGAGTTTGGCACCATATCAGACAAGACCCCAGTGAGCTCCTTCACCCCTTCTTCTACCTAAGGATGCAGTGAGCCAGGAAGCAAGTCCTTGCCAGACCCCAGTTCTGCTGGAACCCTGGCCCGATACGACCTTGGCTCCAGAAATGTGAACAGTACGTGTTTGTTGTCCATAAGCCACTGAGTCCTTAGTGTTCTTTCTACTCAAAAGGATTGGAGAAGAGCTGTCCTAGGAAAGGATCCAACATACCTATCAGCATGGGGTCCACATATGCAACTCCTTTTTCATGCTGCTGGTTGGAGAGCATTCATTTTTCATATGATGTGCGCACTTGTGAGTTGAAATTGTGGTTACTTTTATTTGATAAGATTCCCAAATACCTTCCAAGTACCACATAAGGATGGGAAGCTATTGCAAAGGGAATCCCAGGTTCTTTGAGGTGAGCTGAGCTGTGAGATGAAGTAAGGACATTTGCTTCAAGGCCAATCATGGTGTTGTTAACAGGCCTGGAAAGAAAAGCACCCCCGCCCCATGCTCCAGAGCCACAGACGGGATCAGGCAGCATCTTAAATACTTAACTGGTTCCCAGCCAGAGTAGCAAGGCTAACAACTTTTCTGTGCTTTTGGCCACTAGAGTAAACCACATGAACTTCCTGCTGCTGTCCCAACCCACGCACCCACACACCAGCAAAAACTTCAAGTCTGTCCCCTCCTCCTACATCACAGGGCTTCCCAGGTATTTGTTTATATGTTGGTCCTGTCTCAAATATGCTGAGCTTGGTGTGCAGCTATTATTGGGATGCATCAAATATAAAATATAAAGTTTCCAGGTTAAAAAACAATCATAAAAAAAGAGAATTTTAGTTGTGCTTTGAATGTGCTGAGTGAGGCTACTTCCCCTGACAAAGAATTCCAACAATTCTGGACTCTCTGCTTCTATCGTATCATCAGTGTGGTGTCTAAAAAGAGGCTGTTGGATAACAATGCGTCAGAGTTAGTGTTGGCAGGGTCTTTAGCTCTCATCATTTTCAATACAACTCAGACACCAGTGGATAGATGTTAAAACCTTAAGGAGCTTTCCAAAAGAACCAAAATAAGATATAGCCTGTGGGATCCTGGATTTCAATGCCTTCCTCAAAGGAAGAGTAGGTGGACGATTGGTGAGGGATTTTCATACTTTAAAAGCACAAACTTCAGGAATAAAGATATTAACACTGAACTATATGACTGCAGACCCCCTTCCTCCCTCCCTCAGAAAAACAAGGGCATAGAGAAGAAGGGAAATTGGTAGTTATGGAACACAAATGGTGCTAGATCCGTTATCTCTATAGCTTTGCAAGTTTTGCAGGCTTGAAAGAATGCTGTTCCAAATGAACAGCCTATATGCAGGCACCGTTCTCACTATAATTCCCTATTTAGTAAGAAAATAAGAAATTGGTTCTGCATAATTTTGTAGCCTCTGCCATAATATCATATTACTGAAAAATACAGTAAAGTTTCCTCTGCGTAGCCCCAAATTGTCTTGCTTAACAATTTAAGGAGGAATTTAAACTAGATCTTGACTCAAACTTAAAACAAATATTAGCCTAGTTACGATGTAAAGCCAAGTAATCTGTCCTAATGCATTTCCCTTGTGGGGAGGTACAGAGCGATTTGAAGAGATTTTATAAAATAATAAATTCCACCCAAGGGAAACGGAAATCTACAATTCATTTAAGAATGAGTCGCACTTCCAGACCCGAAGGAAGGCACCCATGTAGAGAAGGCCCATGAGGGGCTTGACCGGACTTGGGAGAGAGAACCTAACAGGATGTCTGTTTAGTTTCGATGGAATCTGAGACTTTTTTGCTTCTTAAACAATACGCGAATCAAGTCACGGCTGAATGGATGCGCGGCTCTGGTATTTTAGTGCGTTACGATTTACGGCAGTATTTACTTCAGTTCTTGGCTTGCTGACACAGAAATTATCTTAAACAGGAATTATAACATAAAATTAGATTAGATATACTTCAACAAGTTTATCTCTAACAATAAATATGTACAAATTCAGAAATGAAGTACCCTGCAATTTTCAGCCAGTGCTTCAAGTAATTACACATTCCGTGGAGAGACACGGGTGGGGGGCTTGCGCCCCGGGCTGGGAGACACCTCCACGGCGCACGCTAATGCTAATTAGCAGATAAGTGTAAATCTAGGAAGCCGCGCATTCTGTCGCGCTGCCAGTTTTCCCTTGATTGGAAATTGCAGGCCGCGTTTCCTGTCGTTCCGCTCGGCCCATTCAGGCAGAGCCGGAGATGTCTTTCCCGGCGCCTTTTAATCCATCAGATCTGTTCGCCCCCGAACGAACGCCTCTCTGTTTGTTTTTAATTCAGTGGACTCAAACAATCTCCTGCATAACTGCCTTTTATAATCAATCATAGGGGAGTTTAGACTGCGCAAAACAATAGGTGGGGATGACATGTTTACTCCGAGCTCCCTCGCTCCCGTCCAAGAGGTGTTTTTGTTTAGCTGTGAAGAAAGTGGCATTTTGAAATATGTTCCTGAAGCAGGAAGGGCGAAGCGGCGCTCAACTCGGGAGCAAGCTTATTCCCATTTAGGCAGCCGCAGCCCTTGTCCCTGGGGGCGCAGGGCCCTCGCCCAGGGGCTGCAGTTAAAATGATTGGGCAGAGGGCCGGGACCCCCAGTGGCCAGGCTGTGGCCAGCGACCTCCAGGCCTCCAGAACTCCATCTCCGCGTGGAGGGAGCGATTCCACACCGCCTGGCCTCCCCCTCGGGCGCAGTCCTACCTTTGAAGATCATTTATGATCTTGGCTTTGACCTTTCGGGCTTGATTTAATTTGCATTTACCTTCTGGGCCTCTGAGCAAATATCCTCAGGTTTCATAAATTAAGATGCATTCACCGGGCCCTTCCACACTCTTCTTTCCACCTACCTTTGGGAATTCTGCCTCCACGTGGACTCACCGCCAAGCGTTCTCCCCGAGGCCTCCACGCCTATGTCTTTGCCCTGGGCACGTTTGCTGAATGTCTACTGTGCTGTCCATGGGCCACGCGTGGAACTAGCATAGCCCTGGAGAAACAGCCAGGTTTCAAGAATGTACGGAAAAAAAAAAAAATCAAAAAGGCCCAGGAAGAAAAAAAAATTCTGGAATATTCGTAACTCAGTGAAAGTGTGCTCTCTGCTTCCTCTTTTTGATGACAATGAGTGAGAGTTATGAAAACGGGCGAGAATGCTTCGAAGCTCCACTCTGAGGTTAACTAGTGGCGGGTGGGAAGTCAGAATTTTGTCAGGCCACATTGGTCAGCGTGGGCTGTCCTCACAATGAACCACGAGGTTCCCCAATTGAGATTTATTTCCTTACAGTTCTGGGAAGTGAGAAACCCGAGATCAAGAGGGTAGTTCAGTTTGAGGACCTGCTTTGTGCCTTTTGAGTGTCTTTGCTTGGCTGAAAGAGAGCACAGCGAGCTCTGAGGTCTTTTTTCATTGAGGCCACGAACTCCTGCAGACCAGGCCCGGCCTTGTGCCTTGACTTCACCTTTATTAGCTCCAACCTAGTCGCATCGGAGGTGGGAGCTTTACTGTAAGAATTTTGAGGGAGGGAGCAACTCTTTTCATCACCTTTTCGTAAGCACCAGATAGTGCTGTGGATTCTCATCATAAAGAAATCAGTTACTGTGCACGTGCCTCCAACTGTCTGACATTCTACAAAATAAGTGACCCGTTAAATACTGTCTTTATTAAGGTCCAACTCCCCATGATAATATAATCATTATGTACTATAAGCATGTATTAATTTAAAAGAGAGAGAAATATTTAAGAAAAAAGCAGGAAATTATTTTCTCCCAAATATGTTACACTTAAAAGAATGATAGACTGGAGGGGAATATTCTGGGGTGTCTGTGTGCAATATCCTATGTACACTTATACATACTGTGTTTCAAATATGACTCACATTCTGTTTGTGCCATAGAGATCTGCTCTTTTCCCCTACCAGTATATCTTGAATATTTTTCCATCTCATTAAATGTTCTTTTATAACATGTGTTCCCATTTTTTTTAATGGAAAAAAAAGTGATTTCTGCTGCAGAATTTCACGGTCAACTTGTTTAAATTTATGGCAAGAGCATTTTTAATTGAAAATGTATCAGAGTGACATGGCCAGTTTGGGGAGGAAGTAGCAGAGGAGTGAACAGAGTAATGGAATCTGAAGATCTGGAAATGCTCTGAGGACAAAGCCTTAAAGAATTCAGTGCTGGAAGAAGGGAGAAAGTAGGAGCGTCCCAGTGCCAAGCAGCATTCTCTGTCTCTTGGAGACACTATTTGCAGCAAGCTTGGGACTCCACATAGTCTGCGTTCCTTGATAAGATATGAAGTTGTTCTAATAACCAATGGCTCTGCGATTTTTACTCAGCTGGCATAAGAAAGCTGGTCCTGCGTTACAGCTAGTGTGTGAACCTAGTCGAGTATGTGGGATACCAGGGATCAGCTGCTGTTTAAATACTTACGGGGGTTACTTGTCAACTCTTGAAATCAGTTACATGAAAACACCTTGTAAATGTGCTCTCTGAGCAACCCTTCCAAGAATGCTAATGTGGTGACAGTCCAGAAAGCCATTGGCAGGAATTTAAATAACAATGAAGCAGACACATGGAGACTAAAGTTATGGGTTGGTTTACGATGATATGTGAAGAAAGAAATTAAAATCTAGGAGAAGAAAGTAAACAAAGGTGAAGGAACAAACTGCAAACTCCCTTAGAATAATTTAGAAAGGATGACACCAAGTGGGATGGCCAGGCGTGGTCTGGAATGCGGTATTCATTTGGCAGGGGTCAGCTACTTTGGGAACCGTGACAAACGATGCACTTTCAGTGGAGAAAACACACAATGGGAAGAGTCTGAAAGCTGTGCTCTATTGAGAACACTGTGGGCACTTAGTGAGGAAAAAAGAGCACATAGCCACATGTATGAGGCTGCAGCCCGATGGGGGACAGACACACACCCACCCTGTGTCTCAGCAGATGGCTCAACCGAACCATAGATGGAAACTTCTGACTCAAGTTTCTTGCACTGTTCTCCCATTGGCTGGTTGAGCACTCCGGGGTGCTGGAGGCACATGTGGATTTGTAGCAAGCTCCTGTGGTGAGTCTCTGACATCCTCTCTAATTTAGGTTTCCACAGAAATTACTTCTGTGCAAATTAGGGAAAAGCCCCCTTGGTCGAGATGGACAATCCTGTACCAGAAATCCATATCGTCCTCTGTATGCTGTATGCTGTGGTGCAGTTGCCAGTAGGGATGGACCCAGCAAGAACTTTACCTTCCCTGCTTCCCTCTAGGTGTAGATATGTGATTTCTGTCACAAGATATGCCTTACTTCTGTGCTCAGATTTTTAAGCTATGGACTGGTCTTTGGCTTTTTCATTTTCTTGGCAGCCACTGGGAGTGGAAGCCTTTGAGGCCCTAGAGTCTGGGGGCCACGGATGAAGAGAAAGGTCCAGCAATTAGGATGGTGGTCCAGGACCCCTAGACAGGAACACTGGTTTAGAGCCATTATGTAAAAATTTATTTCTAAGGCATTCTGCTGTTAAAACTGGGGCTTTGTGACCACAGCTAAGTGGATGCCACACCAGCGCTGATGTCCAGTGACCCTCTGTTGTTCTGAAGAGTTTTCTCCGTAATAACTCTGAGGAATTAATAATTCCTCCATGGCAAAAACGAGGAAGCAGGTTTAGAGACAGTAGACTTGTCCAAGGACACACGTAGTACATGGCTAGAATCTGAGGGAATTTGTATGAAATGAATGCACCATTTTTTTCTTTCTTTTTTCTTTTTTTTTTTGAGACAACGTCTCACTTTTATAGTTCTGGCTGGGCCTGAGCTCAGCCTTGAATTCACAGCAATCCTTCTGCCTCTGCCTCCCAAGTGCTGGGATTACCGGCATGATCCACCATCCAGCTCTGTGGTATGTGGTTGATTGCTGGTGAGTGTGAGTCTCTATGTCCAGCATTGTTGTATGTGTTTACTGGGATCAAACTCAAATACTTGCACTTGCAAGGCAGGTGCCACAACCATTGAGCTAAATCCCTGGCCGGCTCTGTATCATTGATTTCTAAATCCATGTTTACAGAAGTGAACTCACGTGGGAGCTGTGGACATCTAGATCTACAGGAAGAGTCACTTGCTCTGTTGGTCTGTCTATAATGCAGTTCCCGTAGAACCTACATAAGGAAGCAACACATACAGCGTCAGTTCCAGCCCCGTGATGCTCTTGGGAAGGGACCTCACCAGGACTGCCTTCCCTGAGTAGAAAGCACAGCTCCTGCCAGAAACCCTGCCTCTGGCTGCTTCAGATCTTACAGCTTCCAGAACCCTCAGTCGGGCCCATCCTGCAGTGTGTATCTTAAATTAATGAGAGTGGTTTTCTCTGGCAATTGAGTTGTAGTGAACTACACAGTTCTTTTATGCCCTAGAGACCATTGGCTTGTGATGTATCTTTGGCTTTCAGTGCTTAGGTAAAAGGAGACTTCTTTTACTTGCATTTATCTGGTGTGGTGCATTCTTATCCCAGATGCATTTTGCCACGGTGCTGTTTTGCTCTGGGTTTGTATCATGTATAGCAGAAATTCTTAGGCAGTCACTGCTAAAACAGACTGAAATTTCCTGGCTCTGTCTGAAGCTTCTCGGTGAGGAGCCTCTATATTTAATAATCTATGCATTAAAATTTGAGACTACATGCTGTAGCCTAGAGGACTGAAGAAAGCATATTTCGGCGAGCTTCGAGTCTGTTTGCTGGAACATACAGACATGCAGTGTTTTGGAGTGTTCTTTCGATGACTGTGTACGGGCTCTCACACTTGCTCCATCCCGTGAGCAGGAGACTAAAATTTTCCCTGAAGCTTCCAGTCTCTTTGAGGAGGCAAAGGTGAACTTTTATGGCACAGTGTAATGAATTATCACTACAGTTTGCTTCCAAAGACTTAATGCCTTCTTAGTTACACATTCTGTTCAAAAGGTAGCTATTAAATAAGCAATCTTTCATAGGGTTTCTCAATCTTGGCTGCATATTCACGTCACGTTGAGAAGAAACAAATAAACCAACAGTTGATGTCAGGTGGCGTCAAGACACATTCAGGGAGCGTCGTCTCCGGAGCTGGGATGCAAGCGAGGCTCCTTCCGGCCGCTTCAGTTCGTTTCAATCTGCTTCCGAAGTGATCTGTCCCTGAAGCGCTAGGAAGTGCGCGTTCCTCAGAAGCATCCGTCATCGCGGCGGGGCAGGCTTCCATCAGATCTGATAGAAGGCCACACACTCTCCATCCGGGATGCCGGGGCCAGCTCTTTAATTAGGCTCCCAGGTCCGCTACTGTATCTCACTGTAATTAGAACAAGTTGGCTGATTCGTGTTTGGGAAAGGCTTTGAATGACGCGGGCCTGCCCTCTGACATTTAAATTAAAGGGGAAACATTGCCGGGAGCAGAACAGAGGGGCCGGGAGAAAACCCTGGATGAAATATTTTATCTCCAGGAACATCATTTCCTACTTGTATAAAGCATTTCAGGAAGCTTTAGGTGTTGAGATGATGAGAGAGGAGTAGAGCAATTCCGAAGCCGCCCACAGGTAAGATGCTAATCACCCTGCAACTCCAGAACATAGACCATGAATCCTTAGACTGGTGATTTTCCACTGGAGCAATTTTTTTCTTTCCCTCCCGGAGATGGGCTTCCAAGCTAGACAGATTCAATAGTGGGACCTTTAGCTTGTGCCAGGTCCTCTTCCGCCTAGGACTTCTGCAAAGTGCTGGCCAAGCTGGCGTGGCCCTGCAGTTCTCCGCTGTTGGAGCTGCCCTGGCCATCCACTTCGGCCTGGGTGGTCTGGGCTTGCGTAGCAGCTGCTGCAGAGATTCCAGCAGCCTCCAAGCCTCTGACGCAACCTTCTTGAGAAGGCTGATTGGCCAGGAGCTGGCAGCCGGCCACAGCTGGTTTCGTTTTCTTCCCAGCGTTTGCACTTCTATGCTTAAACGGCTACCTTTGCCAGGCTGAATGGGAGCAAAGTGTTTACAGTTTTATTTGCAAACCCAGGAGAGGGGGGTGAGAGGAAAGTGGGTCTCTCGTGGAAGATCATCGAGGCAGTGAATATTTTAGGAACATCTATGGATTCAGGAGGAGTTTTGTTATTTATTTCGGCTTTGTTCTCCTTAAAAATCGTTGATTAAAATAATTTAAAGGATGACACAAGGAGACAGTGTGTCTCAGTCATCTTTTGCATTCTCCCACCTCCTCCCGGAAAATTCAAAATAAAAGCGGAAGCTAATCTAGGAAGGGCCTCACCTTGGCTTTGCAGACAAAGCACACCTTTTTCTGCAGTGTCTGTCTTCTCCGTATCCACGGAGGACATCCGGGTGTGGGCAAGGGAACAGACACAACTGCTGTTCCCAGGGGCTCAGGACTATCCCAGGCACTCTCACAGCTTGAAGCCACTGCTCGCACAGCACAGCCCTGGTAGGTGAGAGGAGTCAGGATTCTGGTCTCAAGCAGAGCAGCTGCGGATCAGGGTGACCGAGCGAGCTGGGGCCGAGGAGGCTGTGTAGGGATGCCTGGCCTTCAGGCTTGATTGTCGTGACAGCTCGTTCACCACTGCCATGGTGACCTGGCGCCTACAGATTCACCAGGTTGGCACTCCCACCAAATCCACCTCAAGCACAGGACGGGATTGGCCATCTGCTCGACCACTCTGTCCCACGTCCAGAAGTCGAGGCTGCTGTACAGTAGATGCCTAGATACACTTTCTGAGCTAGGCAGCAGTTCTCCTTCACTCTGGGCTCTCCCAGCAGTGGGTGCTTGAAATACGTCAGCTTTGTTCTCAGTTATGGTTTCTTCCTTTCTTTCTTTGGGTATTTAAATTAGGAAAGCTCTTCTGTGTTTTCTGAACTGTGCTTTGGAGGATAGGAGGGACCCTGTTGTTTGGTTCGAATTGGTGGGACAGAAAGTAAGCAACTTACACCCTTTCTGCTGCCCCTAAGGAAACTGACTACCCAACAGAAGCCTGTGGGGAAAATACAGTGAGTATCGCCCTTGATTTGAAAGTCTTGTCTTGTCATCCAGAGACAAACTGGTGAAATTTTGACACCATCGCATTCACTGGGCTCTGTTGAGTGGAAAAGTTATTTAAAGAGACACTGGCTGCACTGGAGATGCGAACAGTCACTGCACATGATGCCTGGTGTGTCAGGATGTGATGTTATCCTGTCTCGTTTTATGAAATGTCAGCATACCATGTGTCTCAAGGGCTGGGGAATCTGCGATGGCATCCAACATCTAAATGGTATCAAGTTTGGCATCATCCAATACTGGCGGCATGGGGCTCACTTGAGCCAAAATAGTTCATCCTGTGCAAAATACAGTGTCACCTCGCCATTTCAACATTAGGTCTTTTTTCTATGAGGCAACATAATTAATCTCTCTGTGACTGTTTCTATTAAATAGTAAAATGTTAAAGACACTTTTGCCATTAATTCATTAAGGCAGCTTCTTCTAATACATTTTTATAAACCATTGTTTTGCAAGAAGATTTAAGATGACATCCAAGCAGGATAATTTATAATAATATCAAACAAAGAATGTTTTTTGTTCAGTCACCAGGACAAATGAATTTTTATATTTATGTCAGAGGTAGTATTATTATTTCACTGCAAGGTTTAATATCACACCACCCACAAGTCAAGTGGGACTTGAGCCTGGGTTTGTGTAGGAACCAAGTCTGCAACCTCCCATTAAGATGCAATAAAGGCTTTTGATTGCTGTGGTCTCCTCCTATTGTCCTACATTAGCATGCTTGTGAAAGATGTGAATTATGTTTTCTTAAATATTAATCAGTGCATTTACTGATTAAATTTTTCTGGATTCCGAGGTGGCCAACCAGGTATGGATACCCTGTTGTACTTTGGCTGAAGACAATTGGATCCGGAAATGGAAATGTCATATTGTAAAGGAGTGGTTAGGTCTTGGGCCAACAAGGCAAGGTAGTCTCGGACTTCAAGAAGGCATTTACAGGGTAGCGGTCCGCAGAGAAGGATGTTCTACTTCATTACCGAAATATGGTTCGAGAGTGTGGTATGGTCTTAGAAGTTGTTTGTGTCCAGCAGGGAGTAAGTGCTCAACAGAAGTTGGTAGAATTGTTAAACATTTCTTTTCTTTTTTTTAGGTTTTTTTGAGACAGGGTCTTGCTTTGTGATTCAGGCTGGCCCTGAGCTCAGCCTCAAACTCACATCACAGCAATCCTCCTGCCTCTGCCTCCTGGGTGCTGGGATTACAGGCGTGAGCCACCATACCTGGCACTGTGGTATGTGGTACTGGTTGCTGCTGGGGTGAGTCTCCACGCCCAGTATTGTTATGTAGTTACCGAGGAATCGAATCCGGGCCCTTGCGTTTGCGAGACAGGCACCGGAACCACTGAGCTAACTCCCCGGCCCTGTTAAATATTTCTTGACAGTTACAGAGAATGTAAAAGATTCTGTACTTATGGTGAGTCCAGGGTTATCTTCATCAGATTGGAAAGCCTAGCAAATGATTTTTTCATTTTCTCCCCAATTTCTGCTCTCCAGCCTTGTCTCCAGTTCCCGTTGCTGATGTACTGGGTGCTACAGAGTGACAGTTTACCTTCTCCGCATGCACATTCCATTGGTCTTTGCTGTCTGCTAACATTCCACCATATGGGCGCCCCTTTACTCTGTGTACACGATAACTATAAGCCACGTGTTATCAAAAGTCTTATTATGCAATGAATGAATGAAATTGCCTTAATAACTTAGTTATTTACTATGCTTTTTCATAACCCAGTGTATGAATGATGCTTATTTTTCTTTACCACTTCATCTTTATTTCTTTTCTCTCACTCTTAGTGTCCATTTTAGACCTACTTGGTGCAGGTTGTGGCTGAAAATAATTTTTTCATGTATACAATAGGATTTTATTCATTTTTATTTTTCAAAATGCAAATAATAGTGATTCTTCTGTAGTTCCCAGATCTAAGTGCTAGTTAAAAATCATAAAATATTTTTGAAAAGTCCTTTATAATTTAGATCTTTTATAGAAGAAAAGTTTTGTTTAACCTTCACTTGAGTTAATATAATTTATTTTTAATGTACTTTGATGACATATATATATATATATATATACATTGAAAGAGATTATATTATTACTCCATATATTTTATCACTCTATTTATTGGCCATGATAATAATCAGTGACATTTATATAAATATATAGTTTTCCAGAGCTTTTACCTACAGCATTACTATTCTCATTTGACAGATTGGGAAATGATAGTGAGTGGGAATGGCTAGTAAAACAGGGCTGTAACGCTGAACCAGATCTTTCAAATCTAGAATGTGTCCCTTTTACAATGTACCACCATGCTCTTTCAGTGTCAGACTGTATTAACCCATAGGTAGAAACAGATGAGTTTCATGGGAGATTGTGAAACAGGATTCCTCCCTCCCCTGAGACTCCCACTCTCACAAAACCCCGATGTGCACTTTGCAGCACACATTGGATATAATATTGGTAGAAACGTAGTCATTCTCTTCAGGGGAGGATGACTTTTAAGACTGCAGATGAGCAGTTTGTAGTTTCTCCTTCCTCTTCCTTGTGTATTGATACATTATGATATTAGATGAATTATATCTATGACTTCTTGTAGTCTTACAACTTTTAAAATTTGTTTTCTTCATGAAATATAATGCCACCATGGTGCCTGAGGATTTGGACCAATATGTAAAATGAAATAATGTCATTTAATATTATTATTACATTTATATTATATATTATTTACCAGAACAATTTATAAGGGTTATGAGATAAATAATTCTTATGTTAATCAGAGAGCAGTTCATTACACTGCTATGTGTTCAAACATTCTTCTAAAGCTTTGGATCTTTGGTTTCTAGTGTTCTGAGAGATCTCACAATGATATTTCAATTTCTTAATTAGTGGATTTAAAACTGTCAACTATGAAACTGGGTTTAGAGTAATAGAACAAGTTGAATAAAAGAAAAAAACAAAATAGGAATTTGGGTCTTCTGGTTCCAGACTTGTGGGCGATACCCGTAGTGGGAAAAGGAAGTCGGCAAATCACATCGTATTAATTTTGTATCATGGTTCAGAGATACTTAGGTGACACATGTATTTTTGGGTGTTTCATATCGATTCCCAGGTGGACTTCAGAAGTCTCTTACATGAAAGATTGCTGAGAAATTAAAGCAGATTTTCTGATATCTTCAATCAGAAATACTGGTTCTCAACAGGTTCTTTAAGGAATTTCTGATGGCTGCCCAGTGGTAGATTCTCATTTGCTCCCTTTTCTCCAAGAAGTTAATTTCTGATTATAGGCTTCCCCAGCTGTGTGTGATAAAATCATGTCATTATAGCAACTTGGGAGGCTGAGGCAGAGGATCATAAGTTAAAGGCTGGCCTGGACAACTGTTTTTGTCAAAATAAAATAAAAAGAACTAGCATATAGCTTAGTGCTCCCTAGGTTCAAAGCTTAAACAAAACCAAACAACATGACACATAACACAACACAAAGCACAGTTGGACTTCCCTTTCTCCAAACTGAGATATCAGGAGGGTGAAAGCGATGCTGGCATCTTTCTCTAAAGTTTGGGGGTGGGAAAGTGATTTTATATAAAATTCATAAAATTAGTATGAAACACATTTTTGGACTTCACCCATACGTTGACACAATTCACACAGGTATCCAAGAGTTTGATACAAACAGAATCAAGGATTACAATTCAGAAACCTATGCGTGATTACCAGTCTGCAGTGTTTTAGATAAATAAGTAGAGAGCAAGGCCAGCGGGCTTCTGCTCACCCTGAGGCTGAGTCCATAAGCTTCAGGAGGAGAAGGGAGGGATCCTTCAATAACATCACGGAGCTCAGTCTCTTCATGAAAGTGGCAAATCACGTTTTCCTTCTTGCAGTATTTGCATATATTCTAGGCCCCTTTCCAGCAGTCTTGGTTGCAAGTCCTTAGCTGCCAGCCCATTGCTCTTTCATAATGGAGATGAAAATTCATCTATGACAACAGTCCATCCTCAAAGGTAGAATTCTCAGAGGACAGACCTGTAGTGTCATGTGCCTCTAGATGACGGACAGCAAGAAGCATATAAGGAGAGACTGAGAGGGTTTTAAAATTATTATTACCACGAAAGGCTTCAGCCTTTTAGTTGGATCTATAAAGGGTTTGTCTGTGACAGATGAAATTCCAGCCAATTGAAAAGGTGATTTTGACTCAGGTGCTGTGAGAAACATCTTAAAGGTTTTATTTTTTTTCCTCCTTAACAGATCTTTGAAAAGCATGCAAGTCTGTGTGAAAGAGAAATATGTCCACAGAAAACATGTCCAAATGACAGGTTTTTATGGTCTAGACATTCCAGAATTCCATCAGATTTACAAGGATCCAATAAAAAGTGGTAAAAAACCCATAAAACTCCAGTGGCTTAAAATGAAACGTTTCACAAAGTGAAAAATCAACCTGCTTTGATTAAAAAAACAGTTCAAAGTGAAGCGACGTGGTGCAACACATTTCATTAATAGAGTGCCTTTTCAGCCTCTTCCCGCACTGCCTTCGTTTCCTCCTTCTCTGAAAGCATACAGCGTGCGTGCCGAGACGTCCCTGAAGATGTCCCTCCTAGGTACCTACTGCCGGCCCTGACTTGAGACTGCTAGTCCTTAGAAGGTACATTAGCAGGGAACGCTGCCACCCTGCAGCACTGTCTTGGCAGACACACCACCTTGCCGCCAGCACACATGCATAGACTCTAGATTTTCAGTCGGAAGTGAAACACTGTATATCACTCATTCATTTATGTCCAGTTTAAATGTAGTTTCACTGTTGGGCCACAGGCATGCTTTCAATCAAGCCAGATATTTTTTCTGTTGATTTTATTGTTCTGTCTGAATGCAGAAACAGGTGTAGGGGATACGGTTCATTTCAGTTTTCTGGGTCAAAGCCTTTTATAAAAGGCTGTGTGTTTGGGGATATAGATCTTTTAGACTCTATGTCAGCTGCATTTTCTAATTTGTGTTTTAAAATTTTCCATATCTACAGAAAGCCTTATCATGGCTGAAGTGTGTCCTCAGGAAGCCTACAGGGTGAGAAGGAAGCTCATGGTCTATGTAGGGTCTTCAGGCCCTTGAAATCAGCTCCATTCTAGCAGAATCTTTGGACAGCTACAAATTTCCTGTGATGAGTGTTAACATGGTGTATGTCTAAAATGTACCAAAAATGTTTTGCTATTTTAAAACAAATGATAACTTCTAGTGCCCCAGAAGACCAATTGGTCATGGAATGGAGCAATTTTCTAGCAGGCAGGTTACTTTTGTTCACCTGCCCTGCTATACCCTCTTCCCCTATCAGACCAAATTCACCCTCACGAAGCTACTCCTAAGCACAGAATCAGGGCACAGGTCTATAGATGAGCCGCACATTGGCTCCTAACTTTACTACACACTGCAGTCACCTGGCCAGGTTGGAAGGCACAGAGCACTATTCTCTGCATTAAAGAGTCTGATTTCTTGGGTCTTGAATGGGCCCTGAGTGTTTGCATTTCTAGCAAGTTCCTGGCTGATGTTGAAGGCTCACTTTAAGGGCCACTGTCCTACACTGCTAATGAATTGCCCAAATTGGAATACTGCCTGGTCGATTATTTCTACCGTGTTGTACAGTCTGACGACTAGAAAAATCGTGTCCACCACATTTTTTCCACTTCAGACAATATTTGTTAAGCACCAACAAACTATTTTTACTAATCACTTTCCCACAGTGCTCACCAAAGATAATATGAGGTGTGCTACTTGGTATGTACACTAGCAGAGTCAGGGTATCCACAACTGCTTTCACTAATCATTAGATACTGATTATGGTTTTTTCTGAGCTTATTCTTTATGGAGGTAGCTGGGTTTTAGGCAGAATTTCAAGAAGTTATATTTTCTTGTTAGAAACAGCTTACAAAAAGCTCCTTAAGATGGAACTACCTCTATAAACAGGTAATTTTTTCAGTTGCAAATTGCTTCTACCACTGAATTCCAGAGGGTGGCAGTTTTCCTGATATGGGACTTGAATGAAGCATGCTCTCTAATTTGGGGTGGGCTTTTGGAGGGCACAGTGGTGTCTCGTATTTATTGGGAACTTATTAATGTCAGGACTTACTCTAACTGTCTTTTTTGGATTCACTTATTTAATCTTGACCGCATCCAGAGGAAGAAAGAACTTTTGTTATCCCTGCATTAAAATTGTGGAAATAGAGCTAAAGGGAGGTGAAATAATTACGTAGCTCCCACTGGCAATATGTGGACAAGTGGGGTTTGGATCCAAAGGCTCAGTATTTGCCTGTCTATACTTTTGCTCTTCGGTCCACTAAGTGAGGAGGAGCTGGTTGCACCCAGATGTGGCTGCGGAGGAGGGGGGTATCTCACAGCTGCCCTGCAGTGGCTCAATGCGGAAGAGTCAGGACAAGATGTTGGGAGCCAGGCTCAATGCACCGCTCTGCCTCATGCAACGGGCTCTGCATCTGAACTTTGTCTTCTCCACCTTCACGTGAAAGTTGGAACACTCTGCCCGGAAATGGCTAGAGGAGAACTTCTGCTCTGCTCCTCAGAGAGGAAAATATAGTTGTCTGGCCACATTTTGGGCCTCTGTTGACCTTTTCTTTGTGGAAACCAGTATGTTTTGTTGGTGCCCTGCTCTTCCCCTGCTTAGGGTGGTGAAGTTAGCTTCAGGGTGCAGAAGTGGCAGAGTTAGAAAGCCGGATTGTGAAGCAGGCTCAGGAACCAGGCTTATAATCTTAGAGTTCTGTGAAGCTGAGGCAAGAGGATCACAAGTTCAAGGCCAACCTGGGGAACTTAGAGACTAATTCTGTGTCAAAGTTTAAAAAAAGAAAAAGGGCTGGGATGTAGTTCAGTGTGAAGGCCTTTGGTTCAATTCTCAGTACAGGAAAAAGAAAAGAAAAGGGATGAAAAGAGGGAAGGGAAGGGAAGGGAAGGGAAGGGAAGGGAAGCCAGGCCAAGCCTGACTGTAGTCTTGCACCCAAGCCGAGTGTTTTCAGTTATATTCTCTTTGGGTGCATGTGACTTATCAAGAGTACCCTTGAGTAAACCCTCAGCATAGTAAGAGGGACAGACAGATTAGGGGTGGGGAATCCCTGAGCAAGATAGATGTTAAGTGCCGCTAATCCACAGAAGACCAGGGAGGAGACCATGGCAGAATCACTTGCCCTTAAGAAAACGGATTATGGGGCCAGGGAGTTAGCTCAGTGGTTCCGCTGCCTGTCTTGCAAGCTCAAGGACCCAGGTTTGATCCCCCAGAAACCACATACAATACTGGGCATGGAGACTCACTCCCAGCAGCAATCAGTACCATATACCACCGTGCCGGGCGTGGTGGCTCATGCCTGTAAACCCAGCACTCGGAGGCAGAGGCAGGAGGATTGCTGTGATGTGAGTTTGAGGCTGAGCTCAGGGCCAGCCTGAACTACAAAGCACGACCCTGTCTCAAAAAGAAAAAGTAAAAGAAAATGGGTTATGGGGGATGGGAAGATGGGGGGGGTGAAACCTCCCAGGTGCAGTGTCCTCTCAAATGAGGACAGCTCTTCAGACAGGGGCATCATGTGAGCACAGGGCTGGGGATGTGTGTGACATCAGCCCTGCTTTCAAATTTAGCACTAACAGATGTAGAGTTTACATTCTTATCTTTTTCTTTTTTCTTTTTTTTTTTTTTAGGTTTTTTTTGAGACAGGGTCTCACTTTGTGGTTCAGGCTGGCCCTGAGCTCAGCCTCAAACTCACATCACAATCCTCCTGCCTCTGCCTCCCGAGTGCTGGGATTACAGGCGTGAGCCACCACGCCCAGCACTGTGGTATGTGGTACTGGTTGCTGCTGGATGTGGATCTCCACACTCAGTATTGTTATGTGGTTACCAGGGAATCGAACCTGGGCCCTTGTGCTTGCAAGACAGGCGCCGGAACCACTGAGCTAACTCCCCGGCCCTCTTATCTTTTTCTACTAGTCTTGTATAAATACTCTTCACTCAGGGGAAGAGATTTGATTACCACTCTGAAAAACCAGCAGAAAATAGAAAAGCTTTACTCTGTGTTGAGCATGGATCAAGATGGCTTATTTATAGAAGAACACTCACACATTCACTTCAGCCTTCACTCACCGCCATGTACAACTGAGTTTGTCTGGAAGGAGGAAATGAAAATAATAATTAGTTGACTTTGGTTATTTTTCTTTCTAATAAATGATGGGTTTAACTTCTAGTTGCTTATTGTAAAAAAAAAATGAAAGAAAAAGAAAACAAGAGTAGTCAAAAGAAATATATAAATAAATGACACTTCCAGTTAATGTTGAGAGTGCTTCAGGGCTTGGAGAAGGGCAGGGTTAGGCTCCAGTTGAGATTCTGTACTCTGTAAACTGCATGGGCCGAGGCAATGAATTTAAATTCTCCGAGACTGCTTCTACTCTCTCGCATGATGGTGAAAATTTTCAATACAAAATCAGACACTTTCCTTAACAATGTCTGGTTCATGGTGAGCACACAGAATAGAGATCAATCATTTCATAAAGATCTGTCGCATGGAATACTATGACCCCCTGAATGGTGCACCTTATTCTAGCATTATTACCATGAATTACGGTGCACACTTTGTGCACTGAACTCTTAGTCTGGTGAAAGAAAGTGCATGTGAGTAATTACACTGTGACATGGGACAAAACAAATGTAACTCTGGGAGACCAACCAAGAAGCAATTGTGTGTGTGTGTGTGTGTGGTAGGGGCAAGAAAGTCTTTGCAGAGAAAAAATATTTTGCATTGGATTTAACAAGAAGTGAATGAACGTGTGAAAGCGAGGGAGACTCAGGTAGAGGACGGCTGGAAAGCTCTGTGGTGTTGAAACAGTATGGAGAAGGTCATGCATTAGTAAGTGCTCGAGATGGGTGTTTCAAAACTCTGTTGTGACCCCCTCTTTTATCTTATAGACTGTGTGACTCTCTAGTCCAATGATGGGACACCTTTCAGAGACAGTGCCAAACCACATCCCCAAACCTGCTTATTTATTGCAAGGTGCCAACAGTGCAGTTAGACCTGCATACTTAGACTTTAGTTTAGAACAAAACAACTCATACATTAGCATCTTTTGTTTTAAGAGAAAAATACAAAAACACAGATGGCATAGGTCTGCCAGTATGAACATGGTTTCTGTAGGTCCTCACGATCCCTTAATTTTAAGATACATTGATATGGGTGCACAGGATGCAATACAGATATGTTGGAAAATTGCTATGGTGTTCTTTTTAATTTACATCCACTGAATTATAGTTTAAGTGAATTAGAGAGTTGGTGTTTACATGGGTACGATGTTGATTTTTTTAAAGAAAGAACATTCTATATGTTAAACAGCAGTTTCATTTTATGGTTTAAATTGCAATCTCTAATATATCTATGTAAGTAAATAGTTTTTGTTTTGAGATGACTTAGCTGGAGAAGATTCTGGCTTTAAGATCTTTTAATTACTAAGGAAGAACAAATACATATTGAACACCTGCCATGCGCCAAACATATTATAGAATTGTTCAAGCCTCTCAGTGCCCTTGCAAAGTGTTGAATAATCAAGACTATTCAACTACTCACCCTCTATATTCTTCTTGCTAACAGAACTACCAATATTTTTGGATTTGTTGTGATGTGGACTACTCTCTAGACTCTTTGCCTAGTCCTGCGGACTGAGAAAAGATTCAGCCTTAGCTTTATCCCACTTTGCCATTGATTGGTTTAAGAGTGGACATGGGACTCAATCTGGCCCACGAGACATAAGGAGATATCTTCCAGGGGCTTCTGGGTTGATCTTTCTCTTGGCATAAAGGTGAGTGGCACAAGAGAATGCCTCCCACACTTGTAATGCCGGGCACTCTGATGTGAGGATAAAATTGCTGAAGCCACTATAACCATCTCGTGATTATGAGGCAGGAGCTGAGACTATCAGAAAGAGACCAGCTCAGCTTCTGAAGAGCTACACTGTGGAATCAGCCCTGCGAGTGGTTCCCTCTGGACTGTGTGATATTAGAAAAAGGGGCCATACTGGTTTGGACCCATTGTACTCAGGCATGCAGTTTCTTGTGGCCAAGGCATTATAACTTGTTTTGTATTCCCATTTTACAGTTTGGGTAACAGACACAATTCAATAACACCTCTGGCACATGGTGAGTGTTCCATATGTATTTGTTCTTCCTTGGAAATTATAAGATCTTGGGCCGGGGATTTAGCTCAGTGGTTCCAGCACCTGTCTTGCAAGCACAAGTATCTGGGTTTGATCCCCGGTATCCACACACAGTACTGGGTGTGGAGACTCACGCCCAGCAGCAACCAGTACCACATACCACAGTGCTGGGTGTGGTGGCTCACACCTGTAACCCCAGCACTCGGGAGGCAGAGGCAGGAGGATTGCTGTGATGTGAGTTAGAGGCTGAGCTCAGGGCCAGCCTGAACCACAAAGTGAGACCCTGTCTCAAAAAAAACCTAAAAAAAAAAATTCTAAGATCTTAATAATTCCTTAGTAATCAAAAGAGTCTCCTCCAGTTAATCTGTCTGAAAACCAAAAGAATTTATTTGCATAGATAGGTTAGAGATTTCTGTCATAACATAGAGATTGATCTGAGATTTTAGAGATATTGAGAGGGGAAGAAAAACCAGACTTGACTGCAACCACAGCTCAGGCTATGTACACTGTAAAAATCAACATAAGTTTAAGAAAGCCCCTTTTCCCTCCCACACATTAGACTTTTTTCCCCCTTAAAAACAAGGGTTGACCCTGCCTCTCCCCACCCTGGGAATCATCAGTGACTTCCTAAGCACCAGGACAACACAGGAGCTAAAATCGCACAATATTTCCACCAGCCGCACTTGCTTTGTGATGAGCAGTGATTAGCATTTATGGGGAGCCTGGTATGTGTCTCCTGCTACACGCTTCACATGTGTTATTTTACTCCAGAATAACCTTGTAAAGTAGATTGTTTTAGAGAAATTGAATATCATACTCAAAGTCCTGTAAGAGGCAGAACTAAGATACAAACCCACTTTCACCAGCATTTCCAACTTTCATTTATACTTCACATATTCAGGAAATATAGTTTCCCCAGCTTCTTTCACATATTAAACAGCAACTACTCTGCCAATAGAAAACAATTTGTTGTTGTCAAGAAAAAAAGTGCAGTTAACTCAATATGGTGCCTAGCTGCTTGCCCAGTGAGTTATAAAAGCTTAGGTTGGAAGAGGTTAAGGATCTCACCTTGTCTGGCATTTCCTTCCCAGCCCAGCCAGTGGCTGCTCAGTCTTAGCATGGAGGCATCTCCTGATCTGCAGTGGCTCACTCTGACATAGTTCCACTTACTATAGAACTTGTTCTTCTTCTGGATTTTCTGCATTTTTGTAACGTGATTTTAGAGAGAATGTAGGTATTTGTCTTCTCTTAGTGCAATCTTGGACACCACAGAGCTCTTCCTAACAGAAAATTGCTTATCCCTGCTCAGTTCTTTTATTCCTTGGTTGTTACAAGGCAGAAGAGAATCTCTGGTACTGTGGAGTCGAAGGAGGAATTGGAGGGGAAGCAGCTATACTGCACATCCCCGAGGGAATCTGAATGGCCCATTGAATTGCTACTATAAAAGGACATGGTTTTCTAATCTGATGACTGCGTAGGCCATCAAACAGGAAGTGGATTTTCTGCCCTTGTATTAACTGGCACATAAGAGAATGCTCAATTTAAGGGTTCAGCACGGATATGCCTCAGCAGGGACTACATGTAGGTAGTTTCCTTCAATCAAAGGTCATAGGTGTATTGGTGGTTTGAAGAAGGGTCCTGCCTGGTAGCCATAACTAATCAGTAAATGCTAATTAATTTCACTCCCTCCCCCCCCACCCTTATTTCCCTTGAATATCTTTCCAAACTCAGGCAGTTCAATTCAGAAAATATCCACTGTATATTCAAAGTGTATGTATGTTTTCAGGATCCCCCGCTACTCTGCCATGCGAGAATTTCATCTGCCAATGGTTCAGTCTACTCTATACCTCTTAGATAACTGTGGATCCCTAGAGGGGAACATCTTTACAGTTTGACAGTCATGCCTAACTGATTCACCAAACTAAAAGTTTTGCTTTAGAATGAGGGAAGCAGAATTATTTAAACCAAGTTACTTATAGTCCCTACAGCTCCTAATAGCTCTCATTCAATGGTGAATAGTTGAAATTTTAAAATCTTGCCTTGGAGGAGGTTGGTATGACCATGTGCATAGTGATCAATCAACTCTTTCCTTCTATATTTCCTGTTGTCAGAACCATGACGTGATGTAGGCCAAGATAGTAACTAGTCCAGTACTCTTCAAAGTTTAATGTGTATAAGAATTTCCTGAGAAAGATTTTTCAGATTCCTACAGTATTCTGATTAATGTGGAGCCTGAGAATTTACTTTTAAAAACAATAGTTGCCAGGTAAAATGATAATGTTGACAAACACTGAGGTAAGGGAAGCAAGATCATCAGCTTAGTGAGTTATCATGAAAGCAAATTAGTTTGGGGTTCTGTAGTGACTACCTGCTGGAATCCAGACTCCAGGATTTTCCTTCTCCCTTGTGAGAAAACATTTGTGTTTTAGCCAAACTATGACTCTGTCTTGTAGCCACTGGCTGTGTCTCTCAGGAGCTGAGGACTTGACACTGACTCCCTATTCACTGTGGTTTGGGTCTGTTTTTAATATACTCATAGAAAATAGAAATTTCTGGATCAAGAATGAGGTGAAGAGAAAATAACTGATTAGGAGCATCTGTGGTATGAAAAGGTGGAATCAGAAACAAAATAATTGCAGGCTAGTGACTGTGACTATCACTCCTGATCTATCAACTTCAAAGATTAAGAAACTCCTTGCAGATTAGTAAAGCATATACCTGGGTGTGTCTGGCTGGGTCTTGGGGACTATATATGGTCTCCTGCCCATTCCTCTCACACTCATCCTTCGTCTCTCTCCCACCATGAACTAAACAGGTTTGCATTGCTCATTCCTACCTACCAGGAGGTTCCTGTCCTAGAGCATGTTGGCCATGTACTCTGACTTGAAACCATCAGCCAAGTTAAACCTTTCCTCTTTTAAACTGTAGGTACTGAATATTGTGTCTCAGTGATGGAAAATTTAATGCAGAAGATCGGTGCCGGAGACATGGGCCATTGCTGTGACTGTTACCTGAACGTGTGACTTGAAGCCGTCTAGAATGCGGTAAATAGAACTTGATGGGTGATTGTTGTCAGAGATCAGAAGGCCAGTGTGCCAATATGAATGCAGGCAGTCAAAGCTAGCTACATGGGGTTTCAGTTGGGAAGAGCTTCATTTGCATTTGGCTTAGTGACTACATGTGACACTTTGGCAGAAACTATTTTTACATTTTTTTCCATGTCCTGAAACTTTAGGAGACTGAGATAAAAGGAGACGGACTAATTAATCTGGCCAAGGAAATTTCAAGACAGCCTACCGTTTAGGCTGTAGGATGGATACTGCTGGCTGATTTTAGCCAGATATATAATGATGACTGGGGGGAAACAGCAGCATAGAAATTGTTTTAAAGTTTAATTTTGGTCCAGAAGGAACCAAGTGTAAAGTTAGGTGACTGTCAAAGGAGGTATCGTTGCTGAAGAGATTAGCAACCATTAAAAGAAAACAAGTACTGTGGACAGTGACAACAAGAAAGCTTGAGGCTATCAGGAATCAACAAGGACCCAGTGATCACAGACTTCATACCTTAGTGACTGTGGAGTGAATGTAGAGTGGGTTTTTTTTTTTTTTTTTTTTTTTGAGACAGAGTCTCGCTTTGTAGTTCAGGCTGGCCCTGAGCTCAGCCTCAAATTCACATCACAGCAATCCTCCTGCCTCTGCCTCCCGAGTGCTGGGGTTACAGATGTGAGCCACCACGCATGGCAATGTGATATGTGGTAATGATTGCTGCTGGGCATGAGTCTCCACACCCAGTATGGTATGTGGTTACCAGGGATTGAACCCGGGTCCTTGCACTTGCAAGACAGGCACCAGAACCACTGAGCTAAATCCCTGGCCCTAGGGTAGGTATTTCCCACTCATCACAGGGGGCAAAAATGTAAATGTTTCATTTGAAAGGGGAATCCCTGGGATGCTTGTGTGAGAAGCTTTTTCTGGAGGATTGGTTTCCAGGCTCATTTCACTGTTCTTAGGCCTCTAGGCAGTCAGAGGCTCCTGCAGTCTTGGTCCCAGGGGCCCAGCAACTGCTTGAGTTAGCAGCTCAAGCTTGGACCTTTCCACATACTGCTGGTTTTATTGGCATGCAGAATATAAGAGTTATATGACTTCAGAAAAAGACCTAAGGCAAAGAGTTCCTGAGAAGGTAGTCCTTAAAGCTGGGAAAACTGAGGAAGTTGGAGATGCCACAAATATGGGACATGTGCTGAGAAAAGTTGCAGCCCAAGTGCACAGTCAGTCCAAAAGAGAGGTTGTAGGTGGTGTATCCAACAAGGGCACAGGAGTGAAACTGCTCAAGTCCTCTGGAATTTACATCTCATGTGTCCCAGATATCAGATATGGAATCACAGAACTTAATGTTGGCCGTACTGGGTTTCAGTCTTGTGTTGTTACAATTTTTCCCTCTATCCTTATATTCCTACATTTGGATGGTAGTATTTACCCTTTGCAATTGTACTTTGGAATTTTTAAATTTGCTTTTTTTTTTTTTTTTTTTTTTGAGACAGGGTATCACTTTTTAATTCAGGCTGGTTCTGAATTCAGCCTTGAACTTGCAGCAATCCTCCTACCTCTGCCTTTCAGTGCTGAGATTATAGGCAGGAGCCACCATGCCCAGAATTGTGGTATGTGTTTACCTGGGGTCAAACTTAGGACTTTGTGCTTTTGAGACAGGTGCCAGAACCACTGAGCCAAATCTCTGGCCCCTTTGTTTTTGATTTTTACGGAGGTTCATAGCTAAGTGTTTGCTTGAGTCTCAGAAGAGATTTGGACTTGGATTTTTGAACAATGCTAGAACTTTTGAGACTCTAGGAGAAAGAATTATTCCATTTCTAGTTGTACATGGGTAACTTCATTGTGATAAGTGTAATTAGGAACTTGATAATGTCTTTACTTGGAGATTACTATAGTTTAAGGAAATATTGACAAGAGGTGGTTTGTGAGCATAACTAAAACACATCTAGCAGATTAGTAAAGCATGCTCTTGGGTGTGCCTGGGGAAATGACAGAAGCATGACTTGAGAGACTATATCTAGTCTCTCACCCACTCCTCTGCTCTGCTTCCTGGCCACTGTGAAGAAAGCAGCATTGCTTCACTAGGCCCTTCCACCACGGAGTTCGCTAACCATGTACTGGATCATCTCAGATCATGGTCTAAACTATACCTTTACTCCTTTAAGCTGCATGTGTCAGATATCATATCTCTGGGGATTCCGACTTATATGGACACTACCATTATAGCTATTATTCCTGGATTTTTTGTAGTTACTGAAATTTTCCTTTTTGTTTTTTAGTTCATTTTGTGTTTGTTTTTTATTTTCTGGCTTTGGTTTTTGAATGTGTAAATTTTCATTTCTTATTTTTCCTTCCAACCCTTCATGACTTCCAGACTGGGACTTAGGTGTAATATTGTGTCATACACTTCTGCTGAAAACTCACCTAATGATCATAACAAACATCTACAGAGAGCACATTATATATATATTACATTTAGTATGTTATTTAATCGTTACAGCAAAGACTTGCATTTGGTCCTTTTCTTATACTCAATTTCAAATAAAGAAACCAAGGCACATAGGTTAGAACTCTGCTTTGGATAATGAACAGCCAGGATTAAGATGCAGAGAGCCTGACTCCTGGAGCTGTGTTTTCCGCAAGCTCATTTTATCACTCTCCTCCACCTCTATTCAGCCATCCGTTGCTCAGTGATAGAGAAGTTTTTGGAAATACTTTTTATTTTTCTTTAGTACTTGTGATAACATATGGAGGTGGAGGCTAAAGTTCCCAATAATTCCTCCTAGAAGTCCCTTGGGTAGCATTTATTTCAATACTTTTCAATCCAAAAGAATATTTTTGAAACCATGACATTCCCTATTACCTCCCTTAAATAATGAGATCATCTCCGTGATGCTGGGAGGCTCGTTGCATTTTTATCAGTGGCGCCTTTGTTGCACAATTTACATTTTTGCTCTTGAAGATACAACAAAAGATTTATGTCTGATGGGCTGTGATGTGGTTTGCATCTAAGAGAAAAACAATTCCTTCCAAAAAATACCATATCCCCAAATGATTTCATAATTGCAAACAGTGTTGACGAGCTCTTTGGCTTAAATAAGTTTATAACATATTTGCTGTGTTTTTGTGTAGATATGTTTTGATGTGCTTACTAAGGAAAAATAATTAAAACCCCTTTGCCATTTCTAATTGAGAAGAAAGAAATGCAACCCATTAGTTGATGTCTCCCACCATAAGACTTTTTTTTCTCCCTCATTTCATTCCAGATTTGTTTCAAGGATTAACTTGTGTTAAATAGTTTCAGGGCTAAACATCAGCCATGTTTCTCATTATTGAAGATCAAAATGGCTTAATTCTCTTTGTTTGTTGTTGCCACTAAAACACAAGGGAATCTTAAAACTACAAACTCCTGATAGAAGCATCACAGTTTCTTAGTCAATGTGCCTAGCAGAATTTATGTATTTTCTGTACTTACTGCTGAAACAGTGCTTCATGCTGAGAAATTTCAACTTCTTGGGATCTTGCACAGGATAGGCCTGACTTAGTAGTGATATTCTGGCTCCAGAAATTTAGTTCTACTCTATTTGTAAATATGTAGTTGAGAATTTTGTTTTCTAATACTTCTCTAATCAACTGGTTGGACTAGGTATGTGTGACCTGGGTGGATTTTGAAAACTTTTCTCTCTGCAAAATGGGTCCAAGTCTATGTATTTAATGGTCATGGAAAAGTTCTAAGAGTTGTGCCATGTTAAGAAAATTGGCAAGCACAGAGGGTGTATAAAGTGGCTGGTTAGCAGTATTGGATTACACCATTGAATTTAAAGGCAAGAGACTGAATTTAAAGCTTTCTGGAGAGTCTTTGAAACACTGGTATTTCACTGTAACATCTCTAGGTTGGTTGCCTTGTTGATTCAGACTAAATGATTAACTATAAGGGGCAATTTGCATAGGAGAATGGGGTAAAATGTTTTCTTCCACCCTTTTTAGGATCTGAACCAACTGAAGGAGATGATTAAGCCATAAGAGAAATCAAGGCTTAAATATTACTTTTATTACTGATGAAACCAGTTATTGCTTCCCTGTGGCAAACCGTAGAATGAGCTGGGTTTGTCCTTTCAACAGCCTGGAACACTGGCCTCCTGAATACGCTGATGGGGGGAGACATGTGCTCCTACCTGACCACTCCCAAGAAAAGATGACAGAGTTGTTCCTGTGTATCTCTGATTCACCAGCCAAAAGGAGGAGTGAGCATTATGCCAGTGATGATCCCCAATGTGGAAGAGAACGCCAGGAGGGAGACGAGTGCTCTTCCGCCAGGCTTGTCTATCTCACTGGCTAAAGGGCTCAAGTAGTGAGTGACCCAGATTTGTCACCCGGCGAAGACAGGTTGCGGGCATGAATTCAGACTGAGAAACTTGTGGGGAAAACTAGTTGGTATCACCAAACTCGATCTTTTCTCCTAAATCTAGATATCCTGGTGATGTTGTAGCCCAAACACAAAGGTCAGAATGCAATAGTCTTTTCTCTTAACCGCTCTGCTTCCCAAGTCTCTGGCTCTTTCTAATTTGTGACTCCAACTCTGTTCTTACACAAACTACATCAAAGTCATCAGATACTCAAGCCACTGATGGTATTAGCAGCCAAACTGGTGATAATGAACCTAAGGATGATGGTTTGATTTCTAATTTGTTTTAGCTTTGAACAGAGGTAATTGTTTTATTAGGAGACTTGGCACCTCTGCTTTGTCCAGCTGCTTAACAAATGTGCATCCATGGTCAGCAATGGAACCAGACTAAAGGGTGTAGATAGCTGAATGTGAGCCATAATTACTACTGTTAAAACAACTGAAAGCACATGTCTTGCTGACGGGTGTGGGGATGGCAGGCAGCATGTGCACCACACAGACGTTCTGAGGTATGTTTTCAAGTTGTGCCTCGCAGGAGGTCCTAGCCACACACATACTGTCAGAATCTCCGCATCCCAGCTTGGACGTGAGTAGAAGGATCTCATGTGTATGGATTTCTTTTCTGTCAAGCTGTCATGTGGAAAGCTTCTCTAGATCTGATTTGTTTCTCTTATTACTACTTTTCTTATGCAACCTATGTCATTACCTTCTAATGTTTTTAAACTGGTCTTGGTTTTTTCCACTGTGAACTCCACAGGACCAGGCCTGAGAAATCTTGTGCACAATTGGTTCACAGGGACAAGGCATCTGACACACGGCAGGGGTACAGAGAACACCTTCTTGAAGCGAATTGAATGACAGCTGGCTTCCCGAGGTCAGGAGCACAGGCCCCGTGCACTGGAGTTCTGATTTGTAGAGAGGGTGCCTCCTAAGGCACATGACCCTCTTAACGTCCAGTCACAACTCAAGACTCAGGCAGCTTTTAAGGGCATCCAACATCTCTGGCAAATTAACCCCAGTACCTTGTTTGCTGACACCCTCTGGAATGCCTGGGCTCTAGCGTGGTCACATTTGATCTTGAACCCTCCTGTGTCCTTCTCTGTACCTGTTGTTTTGCAAGGTTCATCGAACTTGGAACTCAGGCACAGGATGCAGAGGGCCCTAAAAAACTCAGGAAGCAAACACGATTTAGATGCAATATTTTGAAACTCAAAATTAATATAAACTTTTCAAGATGAAGCAAATATCAAAATTTTAAATAGAGACCATTCCAAGATTCTTGGTTTCCTTCTTATGTTTACATTTTCCAAATGATTCTCCTTCTTCGCTTTTCATGCTGTGCTCTAGTGCCAGCTCTGGAGAAGATCAAGCTGAGATGAAACATCCTTGGCTGTGACTTTCTTGATTGTATCTTTGGACTCACGTACATTGTTCTCTATCAAAGGGGAAGTTAGAGATGGAATAGGCCTCAGGCAGTGTTTGGAGGTCAGTGCGTCAACATGATGAAAAAATATGGGAGAAGCAGTCGAATCTGAAGCGCCTCCCTTTGAAAAGATTTGACAGTGAAAAGGCTGCATCGTGAGTAACTGAATAACAAGACTGAGGTGAATAAAATCCAACAATATTGAAGAAGATGGCTGTAATAGTGAGGAATCAGCAGCACATGCATGGCTCCATTTCGATTTGCTTTGTCTTTTACTGGAAGTGGGCTTTCAAAGGGCCTTTTCCTCAGCAGTTCTGGCTTTCCTCTAAGCTGTGCAGAACGCTCCTGTGTGCAGAGGGATCCCAAATAGGAGCAAATGTGCATGAGATCAGCCAGAGCTCCCAAAGTGCTGTTCTCTCCTACTGGAAGGACCTCCTTCATTTACATACAGGGACACAAAGCCAGAAAAAGGAGAAAAGACCAACACAAAATCTTAAGAGCCTTTTGGAAACACAGCAGAAAAACACAAGGCCAAAGCACCGATGCCAAGTAGAGTTTTAAATTCCTTGCAAAGCAGCAGCTCTGGTGAGAAAGAGCTACGCTGTGGGGAGCAGCCAGTTGCTGGGGCTGGGAAAGAAGGTGCTGGTGCTGAGCGGGCTTTGGGTGGGAGGGAGGAGGGAGAGCTTGGTAACTGCACAAAAGCATCTTGAAATGTCTTTAGTGCCATTTGCTTCCAAACAAGAAAACAAAGTGCTGAAGAAGCTTGAGGACGAAAGGGAAGCCTCAGGCGGTTCATTCCCACTGAGGCACCGCTGTGGCCGTGTGACAATATTTCCCAGTGTTTTCTCTGGAGTGCCTTACCTGGTACCAGTGGTACACAACAAAAGCACCAGAGAGCTACCTAGTTGGAACAGAATCTCAGGCAAAATGCTGTTTTCTCTTGGCCCCTTCCTGTAGCACAGGGTGTGTCTGCCCTACTTATATGTCCCCCATTCCTCTAACACACACACACACACACACCCATGCATGTGCGTGTGCACACACACACACACACACACACACACACACACACACACACATACACACACACATTCTGGGGGCGTAGGCTGCAGGCAAACTCTCCCGCTGTGCTGGCTGTGGGAAGGTGAATTATCTTGGCCCATAGCTAATGAAATAAAATATAAGTGGATCTGCTACCAAGGACTAGATTTCTTGGTTTTTGTCCCTCCAGACATAGAACCGCAGATAGGAGGGAGTAACCTTTTTTCTGGGCCAGTCATCTTGTGGCTGGTTGCACATTAAAAATATCTAGGGAGCTTTAAAAACTATAGATGCCAAGGCCCTTCTTCAGGCCTATTAAATTAAATATCCTAAGGGTGGGAAGTACGCATCCAAAAATGTTTAAAGCTCCCCAGGTGACTGTAATATGCAGCCAGCGTTGGGAAGTCCTGACCTGGAGTGAGGCCACAAGCCCTTTACCTCCACCCGATGGCTCCGTGATCTGCAGCAGCGTGAGCTTGCCTTTTTGTTTAAGTCAGTTCAGTGACACACAGTTCAACTCAGTAAATATTTATCCATGGCCTCTCTAGGCTTCACGTCTAGTGCTCTTTCCTGTGAGCTCACCAGGACCCTGTTTCCCCCGATGTGTTTTAGGATATGGGAACTTATCTCACTTTTTTCAGGCATATTCTTAAAAATCACTTCAGTAGACATAGACTGTAAGTTGCTAAAAATTATTCATTAGATTCAGAGATAGACTTTTCTCCTGACAGTGAAAGCTCTGAGCAGATAGCTCTGTGTGTGTGTGTGTGTGTGTTTGTGTGTGTGTGTGTGTGTGTGTGTGTGTGTGTGCCACCCCCATTTTAGGATGTGTCCATTTGTTTCATGGGTGTTATTTTGCATCAATGACCTGACCTGAGACAGTATACAGCTTTTGAAGACCACCAAGGTGAGTAGGAGATAGAATGTGTGAGCAAGAAATTAAAGTTTTGTCATCTTTGAGGCTGAGGACGGATGGAGACGGGATCCTCAGACCCATTCAGGGGAGGTGCTGTGCCTGGCAAGGCTGCAAGACCCACGGGAGAGAGAGGTTTGGAAGAGGAGCCATTTCTGCAGGGATGGTTTCAGTTAAGCAGAGGAGCACACACAGATTTTGGTGGTAAGATTTAAAAATGTGAGAAAAGGGGAAGCAAGGGTCACAAGAAGAAAGCCACCACGGCATCTGATGCTCTTCTGCTGGACTCATTTCTCACCCATTCTGGGCTCATGACTGAGCTTCAGAATTGTGAATTCACAGTTATTCTTGGTCGTGCAGTGGCTGAGCAGGTATGAGAAGGGGCAGACTATGGTTTCCCGCCTCTGCGAAGTGATGGAGAAGGCTTGGAGGAGGAGAGGAGAATGGAGCTTCTAGACCTGGACTGACCCAGGGTTTCATACACTGGCTGTGCAATCTTGGGTAAGTCATTCCTCTTTGGTCTCCTCATCTGCAAAATGAAAAGTTTTATTCTTGCCTTGATTTTGAGATGAAGGTTCAATGTATTAGATACTGTGTAAAATGCACAATGAACTGCTTGACCATAGGAAATGTCAGTAAGATGTAAGTTTTCTTGTTGGGATACAGAGTTTTCTCTACTTTTTGCAAGGGATGGGTATTCATACTTCTTACCACACGTGGCCTTTCCAGATATGTGTTCGAAAGGCCAGCAGACTAGCTGATTATAAGGAGTACATGCTTTAAATTTTTAAAAATTGTTATTTTAATGTAATACAAGTAAATATTAATAAAGAAAATATAAGACATTCTATAAATAAATAATTTTTCATAATGAAAATAATTATAGAACAATGGTAAGTATGCTGTGTATCATGATCTTAAAAGAAGATAATTTCATTTGTTAATTTACCTCTCAATTCATTTCCTAATAATATGAATCTTATGCAGAAGACATTTTAATTAACAAAGTATTTAATAACAAAGTATTCACACTTGGTATAATTTTGAACAATTTCTTCCTATTTCATAATATGTGTTATACTTTTGGTCCTTATTTACACTTTCATTTATTCACACCAGAGAGACAATGTAATATTTACATGTATGTTTGATTTATTTAAAAGTGTAGTTTCGAAGTGCATACATATACCTAGAAATGTCTCCTTTATCCTTTTTTATGGCTAAATAGTACTCCATTATATAAAAAACAACACATCTTTTTTATTTATTCATCAGTTGATGGGCATTTGGGTTTGTAAAAAACAGTTACTATAAACTATACCCATATATGGGTGCACATCTATTGCTGTGGTATGATGCTTTTAATGTTTTTGGGAAGATACCAAGAAAGGGAATAGCTGGGAGAAATAGGACCTCTAACCTAGTATTCTGAGGAACAGAAGCAATTTTGAATGTAAAAAATAAAATAAAATGTGTTTTATGAATTATTCAAACAAATCATCATGAAGAAATGACACAGTTCTAGAAAGTTCGCTGATAGGTTCATCAAATCTCTCTTACCCATGTGTCTAAGTTGTAGCCCTCTGAATCTCTGCCTCTCAAGTCCAAAGCCTCACAAGGGACCAGCCTTCATCCTCCTGCACCATCTAACCCAGCCTCACTACACCTTGCTTGACATTTTTTCTCTTCTTCATAAGATACAGTGACAAGGGTGACATTTGGGGAAGACCTTGAAAAGTGCATGGAATTTCCTAAGACAAAGTAGGCACTATATCCTATTGTGATTAATGAGGTTAGTATAAGAAAGTGCACAGAAATCCATTTGAGACCAAAAAAATAGTAAGATAATTATTTTGTTGGGACACTGTGTATGAATAGAGAAATAACTTCAAAATTTTGGCTGAGGCTACATATTCCATATTGAGAATGGAAACTCATATAATTACATAATTCTATAAAATAACTGATCTCTTAGAAAACTTGGTTTCAAATTTCTTTTAAGCTAATTTCGCCCTATATTTTCATCCTCTTATCTTGATTTCTCTTTGCATGTTTGTTTATTTCCTCCCTGATGGCTTCTTGGGCATTTGTTGAGGGTCGAAGTCTTGGCTGCCAACAATGCATCTGTCTGCTCCTGATGGCTGTTCTTTTTCCACCTAAAGTCACTGTCTGTACTAGGGTTGGGGTTGGGTGGACCAGGCTCATTTGCTCAAAAAGTAATTGTGATGTGAAAAATACAGGATAATAACATCAGCTGGGGTCCAAGTGGCTGGCCTGGAAGGAGTCTGATGAGGCATGGATCTGGTCTCTGTACATGTGTCCTTAATCATGGAAAGGGGGCATCGGGTACAGTATGCTAGAGGGAGTAGAGTCATTCCGGAACAGCTCAGCTTCTGAGGGAGTACATATGATGTCAGCAATTAATTCAGGCCCTGCATTCTGCTTTATAAAATTCTTATTTTAGTTGTGGTATCTTTGATGCATCTGCTGCCATAAGCAGGATATATGCCACAAATAAAAATTCAAAAATATCTTTTTCACGTAAAAGTTGGAAACAGAAATTCTGAATGTGAAGAAGGCCTATGGAGTGCCCAGAGGGAGAGTAGACCCTTTGTCCCGTGGAGAGGAGCGAAGTCCTTGGTTAACACAGGACCTCTGGAGCCTGGGCCTGGCGTGTGCTGGAGAAAGAGCAGCTCCTCGGACGGGAGTCAGGCTCCTGGCTGGGAAACCTCAGGTCAGCGCTGCATGAGCTCTCAGGAACTGGGGCGTTTCTGTGAGACATGTCAGTGGTATTTGTTCCCAACCCCAATAACCCTGGTGAAAAATTTTGAAGCTTCAGTATTCTACTGACAGATGGTATAGACAGATGAGCAAGCATCACAAAGCCATTTGGTAAATCATTTTGCCAACTTCACTGAAGAGGAGGCCCAGTGAGCTGCCCAGTCATGTATTGGTCAGTGATGGACCTCAGGATGATGACAGTCTCACAGGACTGCATATCAGTTAGTGGCATGATGGCCAGCTTCCTCTTCAAGTACACCCTGGGAAGATCCCACAATCAACTCGCCCGACAATGTGCTTCCCTGTCGTAGAGTGACACTTAACTTTAATTAAAACCCGGAAGTCTTCTTTAAACAAATAACCTGAGGTATGTCTAGAGAGACGGGTTGTTTGGGCAGAGAGGGACTTCACTGCTCCCTGAGGCCAACCTCTTCATTTTACTGAGGAAACTGATGGCCAACTACTTCCTGTCAAAGTGAGGGGAAGGATTCCAGTCTTGTGAGAGCTTTTTTTGTTGTTTCAATGTCCGCCATTCTCTTTCACATAGTCCTGAGGTCACCCCAGAGCTGTGCTGGGTGAGTCTTAATGTGGGCGTGGGGCAGAAAGGGTATGTCCTGCGGCCACTTGGAAAATGTGAGACATCAAACTTCTGGGAAGAGCAGGAAGCCAAAAATCACAAAGGGTGTCCAGATAGAGGTGTGGCCAACTCAGTCCAGTTTTTCTGGTCCTATTTATGGAGAAATAAAATACAAGTGCCTCTGAAACTCAGGAGCTGGGAGACAGACAGGGCCATACGGGAGGGAGAAGGTGCTTCTGAAAAAGCCAACAAAACATCTAAAACTTGAGCCTTCTGTCTCTCTTGCTAAGGGTGATGAACTGACATGAACTCACTGGTGGAGGAGAGACTTGAACTCCCCGTGGGCCTGAGTCCAGTGAGTTTGCATTAATTCCAAGGGAGGAAAGTAGTCAGTGTTATGGCTCAGAGTTCATTTTGCAGAGTAAAACAAACAAGCAAAAAAAGCCATAAGTAACTTCCACGTAGCAGAAGGTACATACATCAAGAAAGTGTAATGGTGGGAGATATTTTTCCCCTCACTTTTTAAAGTGGCCAATTTAAATATTGCTTGATCTTCTCCTTCTGTCCTATGAATAAACAGTAAAGAAAATCTTTTCAAGCATCTATATATCAAATATATCTCAAAGAATATGACAATGAAAAGATCTACACCAGAAAATATGAGAGAGAGAAGAGAGGGAGAGAGAGAGAGAGAGAGAGAGAGAGCAAGCAAGCAATAGGGCTCTGTGACAGGAGTTAATGAAAACTCTGTCTACTTCAGTTCCTCCACCTCTGTGGTAGCAGAAGACAAATTCTCCACAGTAATGCTACTGTCTAAGGTAAACCCAGATGGAGAGAAGGTCAAAACAGAGACTGTGCTCAGTGGACAAACAGATGAAGGATTGGAGAATACTTAGAATGAGGGATTTCCTTCCCTTGATGCTTGTGGATGAATAAATACTTTAGCAAGGGCTACTTTTAAGATGAAAACAAAGGTATACTGTATTTTGTCTCTGAAGTACTTTTGGAGACACCTATACAAATGAAATATTTAATGGATTAATAGGTAATAATTTATTTCTTAAACAGGTTCGTGTTTTCCCCTTTGGTGAGCACATTTGGTTGTCTACACAGATCCTGAGCTATAAGCTCCTCATCAAAGCCTGGTTGGGGAGATCTTTGCAGAGAAGGAGATTCTGACAGGTCTTTGTGGTTCAGGAGCAGCTGTCCACGTAGAGAGACAGAGGATGTCCTCCAGGAGCCCAAGGACATTCAGAAAAAAAAAATCTTGCAATTCTACTTCTCTACCACTAGATGATATGCATGTATAAGCAAGATAAAAGTCCTCCGACATTTCTCTCCCTCATCAGTGGCCACAGTGATGAATGGGCAAGTTAAAGTATCCAGAATTCAACTGCAGGTGTTATTAGGAAAGGTAAGCAAAATGGAATGAAAAACTGCCAGTACTTATGTGGATAAAAACCACAGTAACAAATCTATTGAACACTTACGCTTTAAGCCAAGGGTCATTGAACTACTGTTGCCCATGGGGCAAATACAGCTTGCCACCTGTTTTTATAAATAAAGTTTTATTGAAACATGGCCATGTTCATCTGTGGTTGATTTTGTTCTACTGTGAGAAAGGTGAGTAGCTGAAATAGAGACTTTATGAACTGTAGTACATAAGTATTTTCATCTAGTTCTTTATAGAAGAAGATTATCAGTCTCTGGTTGAGGCACATAATGTCATGATAACTCATTTAATTCCCCCAATTTAATGGTTATGCATTTGAATCTTTATTTACAGATAAAGAATTTGGTAGTAACAGAGCATGAATCCTAGCACAGATATTGAATGACTGTTGCAGGAATGTATGACAACTGCTGTAGCTATGGACTTTGTTGTGTTATATGCCAAAATGAGTGAGCATTGCTTCCAAGTAGGCTAAGGAAGACTTGAAAAGATGACGTTAGAATTCTTGCAAGATGAGGCTCCCTTCATGCAACACACAGGTCGTCTGAAGTAGCTGGTCAGGAGCACTTTCTTCCAACATGACACTTACCAGAAAATATTTTAAGAAACCGTTGAACACAATAACTCATAAGACCATAGATGGGCCCTCAGAGGAAATGGCACTTTAATCATGATCAAAACATTTATGGTCAGGCTGGATTTGTTCAACAGGCAGTAGTTTGATGACTCTTTGCTTAAAAGATTTGTTGTAGATTTGTTAGTGCTGTTCCTATTCTGAGAGCAGGCTTCTCTTCAATGTCTTGGCTTCTTCTGATCCCCAAAGATCACTGCTTCCCCAATCCTAGGGCAGTATGATTTTGGCCTTTCAGTTTCCTGGTAATATTCAAGATTATCATTCCCTTTAGCTTATAGGGAGCCCTGATGTACCTGGGATTATTCCTATGTGTTCAGTCTACTAACTGCTCTTCTGACACAGTAATTGCTGGCTATTATTATTAATGTTATTACTATTGTTTCTTTTTTTAAATGAAGGCTCTGGGTAGCTAAGTGCCTCAGAGTCAGATGCTGAGCAAGAGAGGGGAGAATCAGGAGGCGCTGGGCCATCATCCACACACATGGGTCCATCTTTTGTTCCATGTGACCTGACAGCGCCACACTACCTCGGCCTTCTGAGGTTCCCAGTGGGTACTTTTTTGACTCCTGTCCGTTTTCCTTTGCTTCCTGGCAACCTCATCTGCTAAATTCTTCCACCTGTTGATGTTCCTCTCCCAGGACACTCCTCCATGCCTACAGCATAAGGAAGCCCTCAGAGGTTGTTCCCGCTATACAATCTATTTGACTCTAAAAGAGAAAGTGCTCATGTTTGAGGATTTCTTGGGGGTAGGCTTCAGCCTCGGGGCTCTGAGTCAGGGGAACAGGGTAGAAAAGAGAAACTCGGGGATCTGTAGGAGCTATGCTGAGGAACGAGGACTTGTATTCTCAGTTTGAAATAAAACCAGCTTCCCACAATAAGAATTAATTTTCCTCTAAAGATAGATCCACATGGATCCCATGAGAAATTGATCTTCCTCCTAAGACCAACACATGGACTGTTGTTGGGGTTTGGTGATGAAAAAACAGACTAAATCTCTTTATTTTAATGCAGGGTTTGCCCAGGTTTTGTTATGAAATGTATGTCCTCAGGTCCACTGAATAGTGCAGCAGGCAGTGATATTTTAGGGAACTAACGTCAAAACTGGTGTGGGATGAACTGGAGAGGAAAGGCACAAGGGTAGGAAAGTGGGTCTGCGTGGAGAGACATGTAGGCATTATTCTCCTCTTCATTGAAACCTCTTGGGAAATGATCGATTTTAAGTACCATTGCTATGACCACAGAAGTAGCTGGAAATAGCTAACCATGAATCAGGCACCGCAGCTGTAGCTTTAACCAGAGCTGGGAAGTGTCTCATGAAAAGCCTGTTGGTGTTCCTTATAACTACATGGTTACCTCTTGCTGTACGGTTTGTGATGTTCCATGTACATAATGACAGATAATGGTCAGAAAAGCAGTCATAATCTATCTTTCCTGAATCAGTTTAAAGAGTAGTTAACAAATACCATTTATTTTTATTCTGATATTCAAACCTCACTGAGACATCCTGCATGCCTTCCATTAGTGGCTACTTGCTTAGCCCTGTAAGAAGTAAGGGTGAGAGTTCAGTGATGAGGACAGCTCTCTCCAACTCTGACCTCTTCCTGATGGCCCTGCTGCTGGGTGGATGTGTCCAGCCAGAAGGACTTGCTTTCAAGATCTTGGTCTCTTGGGTGGAGAAACAAGTGAGGCCTGCAGTCCATCCCTGGTTGCGTCATGGGGTGTCAAATTTGGCCCGAAGCTCTCACTTCCTGTTGACTTCAGGAGAAAAGCTACAGTTGGCAACTCACAGTGAAAAACATGAAGCTCTGAGAGTGGTCTGAGTAACTAATCCCTGCATGTCCTGTCCAGTCTAACCACTTTCCAAGTGATGAAATGCGCTGGCCAGGCTGGTGACTCAGCTTCTGAGAGTGGAGCCAGCAGCCCGCAGACCCACGCATCTCGTGGGGGCCACACGGTGATGAACTGAGCCTTGGAACGTGTCCCTCCCCAGACAGACGAACAGACAGACAGACAGATGATGAAGTGCGTGGCCTTTTGGCCGCCATGACTCTTTTAGGGAGAGGGCTGCAAAAATGTCATGGTCTGTCAGCGGCTGCCACACTTTGGAACCAGTCACAAGTAGCTGGGAGTGGTAGGTGAAGTTGTCTGAAGCTTGAAAGAGCAAAGTAGACACAGTAGGAAGCACCGACTTGCCTTGTTTGGCTTCTTGTCAGCAGACACATTATTCCCTTGCCTGCTTCAGGAACTACTGAAGGTGCTGAGGGAAAATGTTGCCCTTGGAGGAACGTCGTTTATCGTCCAGTTTTCGAAGTGGATAGATGAATCTTGCTGCTTTTATTAAGCTCGATGTCCAGTTACCATAAAAAAGGCAGCATGTAGTCAGTGGTGGGAACGGGCGGGAGTGTAGGAGCCACATGGGAACGCAATTCCAGGAACTTCTCGTCCCCTATGCAAATCAGATGCAGCCGGGACTCCCTGCGCAAGTAATTCCCATTCCTGCCTTTTTGTTTTAGCATAATCTCTTGTGGGAATAAGAAAATCACTTTCAATTTATTTCAGCTACTGCCTTTTTTTCTTTCAAATATAGTCCCGATTATCCACCTTGCTTAAGAAAATTCCTTACCCAGGAACCTTATAAATTCTCCAAAAGTGAGATAGTCAGACCTTCGGGAGTGAAGGCTGTGAGCAAATGACTCTCAGGCTTGAAAATGGCTGGTGCTACCATATCCTGCAGGCCGGTTTTCATTCCTGGCATGAAACTCATCGTCATTTCTCATATTCCCTTTGTTCTGATTAATGCACGCTTGATAAATGGACACCACTCAAATGGGGAAGGCTGGGGGAGGGAGGGCTGCAGGGCAGGAAGAAGTTGTCCATGCAGAACTTTTTTCTTTTCAACTAAAAATTACTTTTTAAAGAATATGACTATTTGTCCAGCATAAGGTGTGAAGGTGAGTTTGAGGAGCCCAGAGCACAGCCTGGACTCTGATCACCGCCCTGCACAGAACGAGGGAACGGGCTGATCACACCTGTCCCAGGATGCCCCGCTCATCCACGCAGATGTGCTGCAGGCCCTGCAGAGCGCATCTGCTTGTTCTATTTATGGGGGAAAGTGCAATGTCTGTGAGCTCCGTGTGCACACACAGCTTTCTGTGGGGATCTTTTGTTTACTGCATTCTAGAATCACAGAGTGTTAGTGAGTCTAGATGTTACCTCTTCCTCGGTCCTGCTCATCGCTTACCTGAGCCTCTTTCTCCAACTTCAGGGTCAAGGTTGAGGCCTGGAGGGCGATATGATTTGTCCGGGCAGAGGTGGCATTCCTGCTGTTTTCAGTGATCCCACTGATTTTTTTAAGCCATTCAACTAATGTTCACTGAGGATCTCTTGGGTGCTAGCTGCTGGGCAAAAATGCTACCCTTCCTGTCCTCACATGTGTTCAAAGATAATGGGGAAATACACAAGGGCTAAAATCCTCAATGCACAAATCAACAACTTTCTCTGTGATGATTGGTACACATTACCATGCAAATGCTGAAGAGAGGATATTGGGAGAAGCTGCATGACTTCCTTGAGGAGACCGTGTCTGAGCATCAGTCTGAAGGATGAGTAGGACTGGAGCAGACCTAGGAAGGAGGGGAGAGTCTCACTGGTGGACGGCAGCAGGAGAAAGCAGGAAACAAAAGGTCGGCATGGCTGGAGTTGTGTGCGCCAAGCGAGAGAGAGAGAAGAGGCCGCCTCCACCTATGTCCCCGAGTGGCTCTGTGTGGGGGACAGTGGAAGTCTGTGCAGTGACGAGAGAAGGACAGGGGAGTGGACGGGGAAGGCAGTGGGGGGTGTTGTGCAGCCTGGGTAATGGACACTGGCAGCTTGGACTGAGACTTTCAGTGGTGGGAGAGACAGACAGAAGTGGATGTTGTGAAGAGCAGTTTAGGGAGCAAAAGTCCCAGGATTTGGGGAGTAAGGCATGGAGAGGAGTCAAGGGTGACCTTGAGATTTCTGGGCAGAGAAGTGACTGGATGATGGGGTCTGCAGCGTAGGTGAGGGGAGACAGATTCTGATTTTAGTCGGTAGGAAAGTGAGCGGCCAGTTACAAGTCAACCATGTGGGGCTGGCCCTTCAAGCCAGGTCTGGCCCAGAGATACACGATTTGCACAAAAGCTGCACACAGTTTTGAAAGGTGATGTGATTTACTTATCTTTGTACAATCACATCTTTATGGAAAGGTTAATTCATTTGGTCTGAGTTCAAATCTACTGTGGATAGATGAAGAAGTTGTTTGGTTTGAACTTTGCACTCAGAGAATTTTCTTCTTTCCTTTAAACTGCCAGAGTTAAAACCTTCTTGCTATGATGTTACACTTTGACCAGTTTTCACTTGAACTGGCTTTGAGTGGTAAGATTTTGGTGTTTGAAGGGAATGTAAAAAATTATCTGTTCAGAACTTCCCATTCTAAATAAGTATCAGCCTTTTAAGATTTCTAGATGCGAATCCACCTTAAACATGTCAGCAGCCTGGACTGAGAACTGGTTGTGAACTCAATATTTGGCAAGGTAAGTGCAGTTTTAGTTCTGTTCCAAGGGGTTATTCCACCCAGGATAATACAGCGAGTGTTTCTTCTTCTTCCACTCTAGCTATAAATCGCCACTACTCTTTTTTTGTTGTTGTTTTAGTTTTTTTGAGACAGGGTCTTCCTTTGTAGTTCAGGCTGGTCCTGAACTTACTAGGTAGCCCAGGGTAACTTTGAACTCACAGCAATCCTCCTGTCTCTGCCACCCAAGCACTGGGATTGTAGGCATGAGCCACCACACCCAGCTAGTCACCATTACTCTTGGTTAATCTGTGGTGGGGGTGGGAGGTTTGGCTTATGGTACTTAGTCTCTTGTGAACCCTTGGACAGGTGTCATCTCACTTAGATGGTTCAACACCCTGACAATAGACAGGAGGAGACTGAACCCAACCCAAATGGCTGATTCTTCACAAGAGGAAAGAGCAGGACCAGGACTTGGACTAGAGATGCTGAGTCCAGTGTTCTACCCCAGTTACCCTGATCCCTGGGTTAGGACTCCTGAAGGGAGAGCTCAGCCACTTGCCCCTTGGGAGCTGAATAGTGCCTCTTCTGACTTGCTTAGCAAGAGTTCAAGAAAATGACAGATGTTCAAGCCCCTTGGATTCTGTGTACCTAGAGGCAGGGCATGAACTCTCCAGTCCCCTTTCTCCACAGGTCTCTTTAGTTTCTGCCTGCATCTGCCTGCACAACTCTGGAAAGCGGTGGAACTTCCAATGGTGTAAGCCTTTAGGAATGGGATGGAATTCTCATTGCATATTTCCATATTAATTAAAAGAATTTTTGAGCATGCATCCAAAATATATTTATAGGTGTCTTTGTAGGCTAAATATAAATATTAATGTCATAGAATAATGTCATCCTTTCAAACAATATTGAACATAAGTTTAAAAGTATATAAAAATTTTATATGGAGGTCCCAAGATTTTTCCTTTTTCACCCCAACAAGTGGGCTTGATGGTCATGTTTTTGACCCATTGCTGAGGGGAGGGAGACAAGAGGGCACGGAGGCTGGGACGGTGCCAACTGTGGAATACAAGCTGGTGTTTCTGACCTACTGAGGACATGCCCTCCTCTTGGCGTTGCCCAGACTGGCTACGTTCAGAGCATGCAGGGTGCTGAGACCTGGTGGAGGCTCAGAGAGGGAAAGGCTTGTTACTTTGGCCTATGTTTTTTGCCTCTTGTGTCCTAAACTATGTGGCAACAACACTAACAGCTGACATTTGTCGACTGCCTGCTGTGTGGCAGTGGGCTGAGGAGACTGAGGCATATCGCCTCATTGTCCTTGCTTGCTGGGAAGTTCTATTGCTCTCAGTTTATCACGAAGATACGTGCATGTAGAAAGCTTGACTTACAGTGTGTGCGAGGTTGGTCTGTGAGCACAGCTGCGGTTTGAGGACAGGTCTGCCTCCGACTAAGTCTCATATTCCTACTCATGCTTTGCTGCCAGCAGGATGTGTGGCTGGATACAGACAGGATCAGCGTGGGTTCCCATCACTCAAGTGAGAAGATTCACCCACTGTGCAGACCAAAAAGTTGCACAGGCCCCAGAGGGAAAGAAGAGGGGAGAGTGGGTTTGTAGCATTTCAGATGTGTGGGATCCAGCTACAAAATGACCTGCCCAGCCAGGGCTGAGCGTTTCTAGGGTTCAGTCTTCTCTGGTTCTTGGAGGTCAAGGTATTAAATGCATCCCAAGTACTGCTGTGGATCAGATTGACGGTGGTCTCTCCGCGGCTCAGTGGAGCTCCATGACAGGCTGAGCACCAGGCGACTTCATACTCAGCGGTTGAATGAGAGGAGATTGGGGCGCTCGAGAGATCTGCTGGGTGCAAGCTGAGAGGATGCTGGGAATTTACCTAAGCTCTTCAAGTCTTCATTCTCCCATCGTTACCACAGAGACTATCCTACCTGCTTCAGAGTGGGCTTGTTAGGGTGTAAGTGACGCACCTCATGGAGAGTGTTTTGCACCGTGTTTGACATATGGGGCCCATGAACTGACAGTGGGTGGTGCTCTGCCTTCTCCAAGAAGAAGCACTACCAGCTGGTTGTCTGTGGCACAAGCCCAAGTCCTGCCCTGCACTGCTCAGGTCTGTGCATCCTGCTTGACAGTGTGAAGGAACTTGTTTCTGATAATGTACTCAAAGTCCTCCTTCCAGACAAAGAAATCGACCTCCACAGATCAGGACCAAGGACCCAAGGCCTTGGGCGTTCACAGGCTGGCAGTGCAGTTCCAAGAAGAAGAAGAAAGGAATTCTGGGGATCAGTGACGCCCTCCCAGGGGGCCCAGATGGAGGCCAGCTGCGGAGGCTCCGCAGAGGCAGCTCCACAAGTGTTAGCCATGACTTTCACCCTTGTGGGCATGGGGGCAGCAGTGATCTGCTGATGCGGGGAGTGACTTTGGGTGGTCTGCACAGTCCTACTGGGCCAGCCAGGCACTCTGTGGCCAACAGCCTGAGCCAGCAGTGGGTGCTTACTTCCATCTCCACCTGCAGATGGTGCCCATGTCAGTGCCCTCTGGAGCTCTCTGCTGCCGGCCTTGTTGAGCTGATAATAATGCTGGCTTCACAGGACTGTGGCTCTGGGATTCTGCCTGTCATTCCTGGTCAAGGTCAGGTCCCTAAACTCCACACTGGACCCTCACTCAAGGCTTCGGTTTCCTCCCAGCAATGACCATGATTTGTCCTTTGAAACTGGTAAGGCTGGTGGCAGCTTCCCTTTTTATCAGAGGCACAAGACATATTCAGGTAACTCAGAAAGAAGGCCCCATCCCACGGCTGGCCCAGGACATGAGGAGGAGGCTGTCTGCCCCTGTGCTGTGCGGATTCGCCCTTCCTTTCCCGTTCGGCTCTCCCAGCCAGGCCCGTGGCATAGCAGTCTCCCGTCCACTGTGCCAATTTTTCATTGCTGCTCTGACAACTTAGTTCAAACTCAGTGGCTTAAAACAGCACATAGTGTCCCCTGCTGTGGAGGGAGGCTCTTGGGGTGGATCTGTCTTCGCAGTGCCTGTCACACTTGGCCTCTGCTCCTATCTTCTCCCCCCTGGAGAAACTGCAGCTGTTTTCTAAAAGCTTTCCTTCTGTGTGTCTTGTTGCCAACTCTTCCCCTTTCCTTGTTTCTTTTCTCATTTGCTTTGATACCATCACACAGTGTTTTTCTTTGAATATCATGATCATACTCCTACCCCAGGGCCTTTGCACTTGCTCAATCCCTCCGACTGCATTGGTTCTCACTCAGACAGCTCACGGTGACCTCCCTGAGGACTACTCAAGTGTCTCCTCTTTAGAAGGATCCTCCTCTGAGCTACTTACATAGATGAACACTCTCTCCTTTCCACGCTGGCTATTTGGTTCCCTTTGTCTCATGTTCTTGCCTATTGGCCCATGATTGAAGATTATTTGTTTTCAGTCTCTTTCCCTCAAGTCTTTATTTCATATTCACTTTGAAAGAGTTTCATCGGTTACAGAAATGTGGGCTGATAGATTTTTCTTTCAGTGCTACAGAAATGCAACTGTGCCTACTTCTGGGTCATATTATTTCTAAGAAGAACTTTGATACCCTTCATCTTCTTCCTCATGATGTGATTTTATGTATTTCTGATTTTCTTGTATGCCTCCCCCCTACCCACCAGACTTAATTATCATTTGCTTTGATGTGGTTTCCTCTATGTTCCCTTTGTGGCTCTTCCCAGATTTAGCAAAACTTCACTTCCTTTTCTGAAACGTTCCGTTGTTCCCTTTTATTGTAACTCCAATGTCATGTGCTCATTTTCCTGACTGTGCCGTGGAGTGTGGTTCCCTTCGTTTCATTGTTTTCACCGCTTGCATCTTTCCTTGGTGTTTTTTGTTGTGTGGTCTTTTACCCACTCTATCTGTTGTGTCTAATTTGTTGTCTGTTGCATTTTTCTGCAACAAAGTGGTCTTCTGATTTCTTAAACATTTATTCTAGCGGCTCAGCACCCCGTTCTGTTCTGCTCATTCCATCACGTAGGTCATCTTTGTGTCTCTTTCTTGTGAGTGGCACTTCTCCTTGTGGTGAGTTTCCTGACTTGCTGCTTGCCTGAACACTTTTGGTTTCACATAGATAGTATGAGTTTCTTATTGATGGTCACTAGAATTTTTAAAAATTCTTTTAAGGAATCTTGAAATTTTTTGTTTTGTTTTGTTTTTGGACAGCATTATTTGTGGGCAGCTCTGGTAAAGGAAACCAAGAACAGTTAACTTGTCCCTGTCCTCAGGCAAGGCACCTCTGTGGCCTCCATTCATGGCTTTGTGTCCTAGGGGACTCCATCCTCTCTTCTTGATGACAGTTCCTCGTCGTCTTAGAGCTCGTTCTGTACCTTCTTTTCTGTGCTTCCTCCTCTGGACTGTACTTTTCTCACAAGTACATGACCACTGATAGCTAACAGAGGACTCCTGTCCTGCACCTTGCCCTGAGCACTCTGCTCCTGGGCCATCTCCTTGCCTCAGGGAGGGAGTGAAGTCCTGTTTGGGCTGCTACCCGCTGGTCTGGGGTCTGGAAATGCACTCAGTTATTCAGCTGGGTCACTCATTTATGTCTCTTCCCTCAAAGTGGACTATTTTACACTGCCAGTTGTCCAAGCTCTGAAAACTGTTGCCCCATCATACTGTGTCCAGTTTTGTAATTGTTTGAGAAGACAGGCTAAATCTGGTCCCTGTTACTCCCTTTTGCCTCGGAGCAGAACTCTGTTCCTGACATTTGAGGCTGTTTATCCCAGGCCTGTCTTTTCTCAGACTGCTGGCTCCGGGCTCTGCATCTTGTGCCACCTCCGGCCCTCCGGCTCCCTCTGGGCCCTGGAATTCAGGTCTGGCCCAACTTGCCCACCCCTCCTGTTTGGTCCTCTCAGCAGAGGGCCCCAGAGATGTGCCTCGGCTCCCAGATCTCCCTCCAACTGTGGTCCTTTCTCCTCTGCTTGTGTGGAAATCAGACATTTATTCTTAAAAAAAAAACAACTTGAAATATCTCGATAGGAAAATGGAATGAAACTTGTTTTGATGTTTGTTTCTATGAGCTGAATTTCCCCCAAGCATATCCTGTTTATATTTCTTCTTTTTCAATTGTCTATTGCATTTTCTCTGTCTCAGGGGTTTCCCACTGAAAGCTTTAGATCCTACTGTAGTTCGGACTGATTTATAGGACCAAGGGTCATGCCAAAATCCCACAGTTCGCCCTCTCTCTCTGCAGAAGGAGATCTCCTTTCAGGGGAAAGACTTTTCTGCCTGCAAATAGTCTTACAGACTTTTTGCTTTAATTTTAAATATTCAGTGCAATAAAACAAGATATCCAACATTGGCTTTTCTTCCCACCAGTTTGCTACTCAAGAGCAAAGTCTGGAATGATGCCTAATCACTGAACTTGGTTTCTTTTAATTAATTTTGGTTCTGAAAGTCTATCGGCAGCTAGGTCTGAATGGAAAGGAGATGGAAATCCATCAAGTAGTGAATCCAACAAATCAAAGAGTGATAAATGAGGGCGCCGCTCTAGAAGTTGGGGAAGGACTGATGGATGGACCTGGGGCCGCCAGGGGCTCGATCGGTGGTAAACACGCTGGGAACTCCTGCTGGGTGTGTGGAATCTTATCTGACACATTTTGGTGAATTTATTGGTGTGAGCTTGTCCACGGCCTCCACTGCTCAAACTGCCCTTCACTGAGCTGTTTGGAAGCATTAGCATCATCCTAATGACTGTTTTAATTGACTGGAATATTATGGCCATCACTAGCTTTGGATTCCACCATGGCTTGAAGTCCTGGAGGACTCTGATGGCATCCACAACACCGTGTAAGTGTGTCTTCAACATCCCAGGGGTCTGTATTCACTCCCAACCCTCTACAGAGCCAAGTTTCCCCTCAGCTAATCTCTGAGATAATCCTGTCTTTCCAGGTTACACACTGGCTTCCCCGCCACTGAGATGTGCTGCCTGGCATCTTTCTCCATCAGTTCAGCTCCAGTACCAAGAGGCAGATGGATGGAGGGTGTCACTGTGGCTGACAAAGTGAATCACAAGAGGACAGTCCCCTCTCAAGACTGTGTGCCAATGCAATGCGTTTATCCCAGGGGAGGGACAGGCTTCATGTGCACCCTGGGGCCCTTCAGCCTCTGACACTGAGGAGGATGCATTTCTGCTAAGGCACAGCCCCAGGGACTGTGTGCAGGCCCATCACATCCTGCTGCCAGGGAAGCAGCGAGACTCCTGCTGAAGGGACACTAGACAGCCTGAATTCGAGTCCCGGGGCAGCTAAGTCGCAGCCCTGCTCATCATTGCTCACCTCAGTCTCCCTCTCATCTGCCGAGTGGGGGTGATCCAACCCACCCCATCTCTCCTGACCAGTATGAATATGTGGAAACTTAACATGTAGGAGACAGCTCCATGAAAAAGGATGCTACCCACCAGGTTGTATCAGTAGCCAGTCACTGCTAAATGTCACCCATCTGCTTGGAGACTGTCGTAGGGTTCATGTCCAGTGTCATCCTGAGGGAGCCCAGTCAGGGGGCTGGTCTGGGTGGGCATTCATTCCAAGTGCATTTTCTAGTTCCTGGATCAATGCTCCATACTAACTGTAACAATTGCTTGTTATTTTGATCCCCAGTTTACAGTTGGGAAGACTGTTCACTTTCCTCTCAAGTTCATATAACTTTTTCACCTTCAGCTTCTGCAAAACTCTGTAAGAGCTGGTTGCATTTTCCATCAAGAGAAGGGGAGCCTAAGGACACTAGACCTCCTGCACAAGAGAAAATGTCAGTAGGATCCTCCAAGTCTTCTCATCCCTGCAGAAACCTCGGCTGGTGGAGAAAGGGGCTCGGGGTGGCTCAGACTGACGGAGAGAGTGCAGTGCTGCGGTAGACAAGGAACACATCTCCTCCCTCCGGTTCTGAGCACCTTTCCTGCCCTTTCCACTCTGAAGTTTGCCAGACCCTGCTCCTGGGTGCTGGTGCCCTGGGGCAAGAGGGCGGGCCTTGGCATCCTCACTGTGGGGGCTCCCTGTGCTCCCTGGCCCCTGGGTACCCCTGGGCACTGTGCACAGAGGGCAGGATCCTGTCTTCCTTCTCTATAGTGCTTGGGAGATGAAGTGCGGTCGTCGGTTCCATTCTGAGTTTGCCTCGTTAGGAGGTCTCTATGGATTAATTCCCAAGAGATCGAATCTCGTTATTTTACTGAGGCAAAGTGAAATTAGTGCAAAGTAACAAGGAGCCAGATTAATGTGACCCCAGGAAATAATCCATAAAAAACTTATGAGGCCTTTAGCAGGCAGTAAATTGGATTTCAGTCAGCGTGAGGGGAAGGGGAAAGAATCATGTTAAAAACAATCGGTTTGTAATGAATAGGGCTAATATTTTAGCACTTCCAAAGAGAAGGAAACAGAAGAGTAAATAACTTGGAGAAGTCCTTGGCAATATTTTCTAACATGTGTAAATAATTGAAATTGTGATTATAATCCTAACTGAATTTTTCTTGCTTTATAGCTGCTGGGAAGTGCATTGTTCAGTAAGCATCACAGAACTCTAAATCAAAAGAACAAAAGGGAAAGGGAAGATGGAAGGGAGGTGGAGAAGCATCCTGTGTCTGGTCTGATCAGTGAAATACACAGGCAGAAGAGTCGGCGATCTCGGGGCCTTTGCCGTCCAGCGGGTGGCTGAATTCCCCATTCACCGGCATGACAGTGGTAGGAGAGCTTGAAAAAGCAAACAAGCAATTAGTTAGGCCCAAGGAATGTTTTTTTCTAGGACAAGGAGACTAATTTATGATGGAAAAATAAAACAATTTAGAGATTAATAAGATATATTTAATTTTTTTTTCAGTAACTGGGATGGGGAAAGGGTGTAGTTCGCAGTTGCACCAAACACTGCTACGACATCAAATTTTTACAAAAGCTTGGGCCTGGTGGGACATTCTTGAAGTTCCAGGAGGCTGAGGCAGGAGGTTCACAAGTCTGAGTTCAGCTTGGGCAAGGGAGAGACTTGAGATCCTGTCCAAAAACAGGAAGGGTTGCAGATGTAGCTCAGTGTGATGGCCCTGGGTCTAGTCACCAGAAGCAAAAGAAAAGTGAAGAGAAGATGCCACGGGTTTTTCCCAACTTACCGCATTGCCTCATGTCCTCAGAGCTGCATGCTGCTGCCCAAGCATGCACTGCTCTGGAGCAAGTCTGGGAGCTTCCAGCAGGACGGAAGGACGGGTGGCAGAGTTTCGGGGATCCAGGTCCATTTATTTCAAGAAAGATGCACAGGGTGGGGCTGTGGGAAGCAGCATGAGAGTGTGACATCTACAGAACACTGGGACACAAGGCGCAGGGGCTCAGATGCCACCTGCCGTGTTGTGAGCATCCAGGGCTGGGGCAGGAGGGGGTTCCTAGGTCTAAAGGCTCAGGCTTGTCCACCCAGCTGTACCTGCCTACATAGTCTTTACCACGAAGTGAGAAGCAGTATCTTTTCTGGCTGAGCATATTTAGTTTGCGCAGCTTAACATAATCCCAACTTTCAGTGGAACTCAAGAAAGTATCTCTGAACTAAACTGGAACAATAAGCATGTGAAAGTAGTTAACATGTGGAACATACATCATAAGGAGTTGCTAGAATAAAACCCTGAAAATTAGTAGAATATATTATAAAATTATATGAAGTAAAACAATGTGGTATTTGGATGGGTAAAAAATTGCAATGCAGTGTTCAAACCTAAGCTATAGTACACATGAATGCTTAACACAAGGTAGGACAGAAACCCTGACAATGCAGGGAGAAGAATGATTTAATTGAAGCAACTGCTTAGTCCTTTAGACAAAATTTAACTAAAATTCTCAGCACTGGTCACATACTGTATGTATATACACGTGCTTTGGATTGATTGTGTCTTCACAAAAGCAAGTGACTTTGTTACATGAGCCCTAGAAAATCAGCACCCTGTATCTCCACACACTCAAGTTTTGCTTTTTAAAATTTAAATGTAAATTAATTTTTAATTGACAAAATTACACATCTTTATGGTACACCCTGTATGTTTATACAGGTAGTGTGTGTGAAGTGGTTAAATGAAGCTAATTAGCATATGCATCCACTGACGCATTTATCATTCTTGGTGGTGAGGACACCTGAATTCTGTGCTTTTGGTTGTTCTCAAGGATATAATTCACTGGTGTTAACCACAGTCACTGTGATGAGGAGTAGAACCCTTGAACTGATTCCTATGTCTAATTGATATTTTGTATTCTTAAGCTTAGTAGTTTTTAATGGCTAACTTGGACCCTTTAGTGCGGGAGGTAGCTAATTTGATGAAGCAGCTTGAGTGGCAACTTGCCTTAACAGGTATTAAACTTTTATAAAGCAGAGATGATTAAAAGATCAAATGATTAAAACAAAGAGATGACTAGATCGTTAGAGAAGCAGAATGGGAATGTAATATAAACAGAGAAAAGTAGGGAGAGGGAGGACAGGGCAGGGGGTGTGGTGTTGCTCTCTGCTAGGCTTCCTCAGAGTGGGGCATCTGAGTTCCCAGGGTGGCCGTCCTCAGAACACGAGGCAGCAGTGGTGGCATGTGTGTGGCACCATCTCAGAAGTCATTATGTGTCACTTCTGACATACTTTCTTGGTCAGCAACTCACAAAGACCTCATCGAGTTTAAGGGAAGGGGACACAGGTTTTGCTTTTGCTGAAAAAATGGCAGCGTTCCAGGAAAGCGTGATAAAGGAAGATGTTGTCATTATCCCAAGGAGAGAGCCTGACACACTAGAGACTGGGGATCCCTAACCCTTTCTGTGTGTAAATTGCTTTCACACTGCTAGCCACGTGGCTTAGATTGCTATTTTATATTTGCCTCTTCCCACACACCATTACCTCTCCGTCACTGTGTCGAGGCAAAGTTCTTGGAGGCTGACTGTAATGCTACTCTGAAGTCTTTGGGGAAAAATATTCATAACTGGTTTCTACCAGGGTCAAAGTGATTCTGGAACTGGTTTCAGACTCCAAAACATGAGGGCTCCAATGTAAAACACGTAGGACATTGGGTTTTGGGTAGTTTTAGGTGATAAAAATTTTAAGAATTGTAAAGATAATTGTGAGCATGCCGCATAGCCACAGACACAATCTTCTCGAGGTCTCTAGATGTGGAATGGCCCACAAGAATCTTGAGGTCTCTCCACATTGTTTGGGGGGCTAAAGACAAGAACAACCCCACAAAACCTCAATCATAGCCATGTTAAATTTGTGGACTGGAAATTCTGTACTGACAGCTCTATGACTTTAGCTCTGAGAAATTCCTTTTGTTCTTTGTACCCGGACTCCATTTGTTTCTTCCCACCTCATTTTTCCCATTCAGCTAATTGCAGTCTTGCAGTATCCTGGGATCCTGAAGTAATGTAGAAAAATGAGATAGAAGTCTGACTGCAGAGCCTGAGGCAAGTCCACCGCCAACTTCAAAAGTCAACTCTGTCTCACGGGAATCAGTTGAACCAAATGGTATCTCCAGTTCAACTTAAAGTAGCCAACTTCAGCAAAACTTTATGAAAAGTCAGAACCCTATCACCATAGCAACTACATCCTACAGTTTAGCTGCTTTTATTAGAAATTAACTTTCAAGACTAACCTTCACCTCTAAATGAGATTCCATGGCCAGTCATACCCGTGAACTAAATAGCATGTGAAAGAAACTATTGAGGTCAAGGTCAGCCAAGCTTTTCATGTCAAATGCTGCTTAGTACCTTCCACGTCCCAACATCAGCATGGAATGTCGTTGCTGTCATGCCAAGTGTAGAGGAGGTAGAGGGCTTCAGTACCACCTGTCCTCTCAAAACAGAAGGAAAATGGAGGATTCATCCTTAACTCTGACAGGGGAGGGGATGCATGGCCGGATGGAGGCTCAGCATGGTCTTCTTCTCCACCCTGATGTCCACACATGTGGGTGACCAGCAGCTGTGTCAGTAATGACATGAAGAGAGGAAAGAAAGGGTTGGGATAAGATTTCTAAAAATAGAGAGATTATGTAGAACAATGAATGGTACAGCATCAAGACATTACTTATTAAGTAGTGAAGTATTATTACACTGCCCTTTCACTTATAATTATTACAATTTTCACTTGGCACTGTGGTTTCACCTAGCAGGATGTTGGCATTTTGAGGAACGAGCCTGCTGGAAGTACTTTGCTGACATGTATTACATGAGATGGCTGGTAGGTCCTAAAAACAATCACAGATCTTATTTGTGGCTTAATTTCTGACAATTTCCTTTCCAGTATGAGAGTATCCTGATAAGGCTTCAAGTGTTTCTTTTCTACCTGGTGCTTCAGTGGCTCACCCCAGGTAGGCTGCACAGACACATTTTGGAAGGAGGCGTAGGGAGCTGCTAAGGTTGTGTTTCTACCACTCTGCAGAGTGGGGAAATGCGATTACAGAATAATAACTGTGGTGAAAAAAAGCCCTTATGCAGGGCTTTCCCAAGGCACTTGGGACACTTTGAAGATACTAATTAATGCTTGTTAAAATCCTATGGGATAGGAAGGGGGCAAGGATTATTAACTTGTTTTATAGGGGAAATGAAGCAAGAAAGCTCTAATAAACTCTTTCATATCAAGCAGTAATTACGGAGGAGACTCGAGTGTCAGGTCCCCAGCCCCCTTTTCTCAGGGCCTTGCTTAGGGAAGCACAGGTGAACAGCTCCCCAGTCACAGTCTTGTATCAATCGCGCATCTCCTGACTTCTTTCCCTGCCTGGATCTTGCTCCTCAGAGCAGGTAGCCGCGGTCTTTCTCTTTCAGCCAGGCCCTCCATGCCCCTCCTTCCCAGCAGAAGAGACTACCTCCTATTTCACAGCGATCCACGAAGCCATATACGGTGAACTCTCAACCTCCCTTTGCTGGATTTGAAATTTATTTTTATCTTCGCCTGTGCGGTGCTCATTCTTCTTCCTGGCTCTGCAGTCTCATCGCCTTTAAAAGTCGAGGCTCTCCAACAGTCTGTCTTCAGGGTCGCACACAGCACAGCCCTTTGGCGTGGTGTGGGGACCGTCCACCACCTGCCACCCCCTTCCCTCAAATCTCTCGGCTCTCACCCGGCTCTTTCCTGTCAAGCCTGAGATCAGGCTCAGAACTCTCCTCCACTAAAAATACTTTTTTCTTGGCTTGCCTTTCTTTTGTGTAATGTCCCTATCTCTTTCCTACTCTTCCTGTGATTGCTCAATCTCTGAAAAGAGCATCCTGTTTCTGTTCCTCCAGGATTTTTGCAAAGATAGTCTGGAAGGTTCTTGTTTTCCCGACAGCCAGTAGGAGCCGGGACCTAGCCGGCCTGGGTCCTGTCCCCACTGCCCAGACAGTCTTATCACTCCTCCGCTGCTCACTGGAGTGAACAGACTGCTGCTCGCTGGGTGCTGCCTTTTTGGGAGTGGATTTACACCGTCCTGGCAGCTCACAGCAGCTCTGCTCGGAAACACATCTCCTCTGCTTTAGCTTTTAAATCTGAGCTCCTGTCTGAAATCCAGAGCCCTCTTCGTCCCAGGGAGGGCAGTTGCATTTGTGTAGCATGAAGGAGAATGGCTCACACTTTGGGAACTGAGACTGGCATTCCAGTAGGAGACAAGGAAAAGAAAGCACAACAGCCACCACCACATACATCCTGACGTCACGACTGGCTTAGCTACACCACTAGGCTCTTGAGCCTTTTCTATCAAAACCGCTGTACCTGAGACAGCAGAGTGCCTTACACCTTCAGAAGGTCATTTCGGTCAGCAAGTAAAGATGAGACCATAATCGTTTCGCCAGGTACCTGGAGGTTGTGCAGCATTTCTCTCTAATGTGTAGTTTCGGATCAAGGACTGGGTAGATAAGAGAGGGCTCCTCAAATTGTAAGGATCTCAGGGTGAGGGAAGGATTTTGTTTGAGGAGAGGCATGAGCCAGGGGATAATGATGGCTCTTGGTGGCGAGTACGTGGGTAGCAAGGCGTCACTGATTAAAAATGGGATCTGATGATGTTTATAATAAGTGATCGTCAAGTTGACCATTCAGTAAAAAGTAAGAGGGTGCCAATTGCTTCCTGTAGAGCTGGGGCTCCCATTTATTCCTCTATCCATCCATCCATCCATCCACCCATCCATCCATCCAAGCATACATGGAGCCCCTCAAATGGAGGCACAGAGAGGGATGGAGCGCCAGGTCTAGGCTGGGGAAAGGGTACAGCTTATTTTGTGGTCTGTGTGACAAGTTTCCCTGAGGTGTGAGGCAGGGACAGAGGGACAGGGCAGCCCTTGGGGATCTGGAGTGAGCCCTGGGAGGTCTGGGGAGCACAGTGAGGAGCTGGGAGGGGAAAGACAAGGGTGGAGAAGTAGCCCAAAGTGACATACAAATTAAATGGTGTTGAAATAATACCAGGGGCAATAAAAAATGGGAGTGAGAAAGCACAAAGAAAAGACAAAACATCCCAAAGTAAAGGTTCCAGCTGGGGAAGGGAAACATACACCATGACTTAACAACCTCAGGAGCAAAGATTGTGTGACACAGGCAGGATCATCTCCAGAGCTGCAAACCCTGTCCATGGTCCCCAAGGCTGCAGGTGGCAGGAGGGTCTCCAGTAGGGTGCAGGCTCACATCACAAGGGAAGCACACTCTCCCTTTTGTGCTCTTCTTCCTGTCTTCCTTCTTCTGTGCTGCTGTGTCTCCCAGAAGGCACTGGAGCCCGGGCTGGTCTGCTTTTGTGTGTGGAGGCCTGGAGTGACTCTGTTTCCCCTGCTGTCTTGGTTCTTCCCATAGACCTTCTCCCTCTGGACCCACCAGTTCTCACCTTTGTACAAAAGATTCCCCCCACTCCCTTGAGTTTTATCAAGAAGAGGCAACATTTATAAAGAAACAAAACTTCTTCACCAGTCTTACAGGATGTGGAGTAGCACTGACGCTGTGCGGCAACTCTATGAATCTGGTGCTGGAAATGAAAAGGAAGTTGTTTCTGAGACCTGAGACCACCTGCACCTTGTGTATTTGCTCCATGGTGACACACACTTAGGAGCAAAATAGAGCAGCATTAGTGTGTATTTGTTCCTCCTGTCCACACAGGTGCTGTAGTGTTACAGCACAGAGAGGCAGAGGCAGGGGTCACTGCAAATGAAAGAGCTGTGCATCTGGATTCCACTGGCTGTTCCGAAACTGCTCTGCCAACACGGGATTATAACCCCCAAGCCCCATGACTATCCCAGCTTGTGGAAGACCAGAAAACTACGAACATATGTGTGTGCTGTTTTAAGGAGTGCAGTCTGTGGTACTTTGTTAAAGTAGCAATGGGTGACTAATACAAGGCTCTCATGTCAGGTGGGGTGTCACGGTGATGATTCTTCTGTGAGCAGTGTGCAGACAGCACTACGTGCAGACGCAGTGAGATGCTGCATCACAGTACGTGCACACTTGAGCCTTGGTCATGATGTCGAGGAGCTTCTACAGTGGTGGGGCCCCTGCAGTCGCCCATGAGGCCATCAGCTTTGCCATTGTTAGGAGTTTGTCTTTCTTCAGTTTATATTCTGAGGGTATGCAGTGGTATCAGTTGGTCAATTTAGTTTGCATTTTCCTGATGACTAATGTGGCTGAGTACGTTTTCAAATATTCAAATACGAATATTCTTTTGTTTGTGAAATGTTTTCTACTCCTTTACTCTTCTTACTGGTTGTCTTTCTGTCTTGGTTATTTTGGCTCTAGATTTCTCCTCAGATCAACTCCCTGAAACTGTGCTCTGTACACTAAACTTTCTTTACCCAGCTTTTTCTTATTCCTCTAACTTCCATTTCTTCCATCACTCCTAGCAATTCACATCACAAGGTGATCCAGCCCTATGTATTAGAAGTTTATGACTGCCTCTTTCAGAGTTTTGTTGTTTTGAAGGAAGGCTTTTGGTCTAATTTTGGGATTTGGATTCCACAGTTAATTTGGTAGAAGACTGTCACCAGAACTCTTAATTTTCAGTAGATTTCCATGGATGTACTAGTCTTTATGTTGCCTTTCCAAAAGGAAATGGTAAAACACAATATATTTCTGTGAGTTTAAACACATGTATAGATTTATGTAACCACACCTCTGCTAGGATGTAGAATAATTCTATTCCCAGAAACAGTCATCTTGTGGTACTCCTCTAGAATGACACCCCTATGCTTCCCTAACTATAACCCCTTCAAAGTAAAGATCTGTTTTTCAATTTGTGGGGCTTCTTTTTTGAAAATTTTGTATAAATGGGATTTTACAATTAGGTATTCTTTGGGAATTAATTTCTTTTACTCAAGGTAATGCCTTTAAAATTCACCAAAGTTGTTATATGTCTCAATAGTTTGTTCCTTTTCATTATTCCTAATCATTTTCTGATTGTTACATTCCACCGTGTAGAGGTACCAATATTTCTATCTACTTAGTTAGGTGTGTTTGGATTATTTCCAAGTTTTCACAAGTGTTAGTCAACCTGATATAAACATTTGCCTACAAGTTGTTGGTAAAAGTAAGCTCTCACTTTCCTAAGGTAACATGCAGGGGTGAGATGACTGGCCTTTATTGTAAATGTGTATCTAACTTGATAAAATTCTGTCTTACTGTTCCAGAGAGACTCTACTAGTCCGCAAACCACCAGTAATGTCTGAGAGTGCCAGATACCATTTCAGTCCTCTTAAAAGTGACTAGATCTCCATAAATTTTAATAAAATCAATTTATCAGGTTTCTTTTTTCATGGGGAGTGCTCATGACAACCCATTGAAAAACTCTGCTTATCCCCAGAGCATAAATGCTTTTCTGGGCCAGGGATGTGGCTCCGTGGCCTTGCTGCCTACGAGGTCCTGAGTTCAATTCCTGGTTCCACAAAAAAAAAAAACAAAAACAAAAAAAACGCTATCATAAATACTTTTCCTGGTCATCTGGCAATATTACAGAGTAACATTTCACTTAGGTCAGTCATTTATTTTAGGTAATTTTTGGATAACAGAGGTGTGGTTCAGGTTAGTATTTATTTACTTGCTCTGCTTACGGATGTCTCAATGTCCTGTGGTCATTTGTTTGTTAAGAAACTAACATTTTCTTCTTTTACATTGCTTTTTTTGTGTGTCTGTGGTACTGGGGATGGAGCTCAGGGTCTTGTGAATAGTAGAAAAGCCCTCTGCCAGTAATACCTTATCCTCTTAATTATTATAGTCTTGCAGTAAGGTTTAAAATTCTCTAACATTGTTCTTATATCTTTTGTCTTATTTTTCAAAATTATTTTATTTCTTCTGCTTTGCCATACAAATTATAAAGTCAGTTTGTCCACACATGAAAAAAATCCAACTGAGATTTTTATTAGAACTGAATTAAACCTAAGGATCAATTTGGAGGAGAATTGTCATCTTTGCTGTACTGAACTATCCAGCC